>JARWLC010000005.1:132062728-132222728 GCA_033318265.1 Phyllotis vaccarum
CTAGAAGCAGGAGCTGATGCAGAAGCTGTGGAGGAGTGCTGCTTACTGGCTTGCTCAACCTGTTTTCTTAGGCCACCTAGAACCATCATCCTAGGAATAGCACAGCGAGCTGGACAACCCCACATCAATCATTAATGACGAAAATGTCAATATCATGGGTGCGTTTTCTCAACTGAATTTTTCTCTTCCCAAATGATTATAGCTGTGTCAGGTTGCTATGAAACGAGTCAGCATAATTATATTCAATATTTAGCATTGTGATATAGGGAAAGTGTAGATACATGGATATTTTTCTTTCTGAAATTGCAACATTTTTACAGAGATCTCAACTTATAACTGAATGTAAGTCTATCCTTAATGATCTAATACTCAGGAATGCCCATATTTGTCTATCATCGCAGTGTCTAACCACTCCTGACACTGACACACCCCTGGAGCACCATTCGTATAACATAGAAACATTTACTGAATATTCATTGTTTCAATCTCTAGGACAACAGAAATAAAATAAAATAAAATTCAAAGGCAATATTTTCCCTATATTGCAAGGACACAAAAAGTGTCAAAGTCAAAAGAACAAATGGATCAGAGTAAAATAAGGTAAGGCATTCTGACTCAAACATGTAGTTATCAGAACTCTACTTGCTTTGAAACAGCTGTGCCCTGGCCAGCACCTACCTGCTGCTCATTGCACAGAACACTTTGCTCTCATATGAAGGACTTCCTCTCTTGGCCTGTCACAGCACAAAGCACTAAGCTTGACAAAATGTCTAACATCAAAAGCAAAGAAAGTAGACTCATCATCTAGTTACCGTACTGCACTCATGCATGCTTAAAGCTCCTGCATTACACTTTTAATTGAACTCCTCAAATCTACCATCATGTCACATCACCAAATCACATACCTTTTGCTTTATAAAGAGTAGCAATAAATAAGTATACAAACATTCCCCATGCAATTTTTAATTTCATGAGCTTTCTTTTATATCAATTCAGATTATGAAACAGAGATCTTCGTATTATTGCCACATTGAGAAAGGGCCATTTAAGGCCAGAGTATTAACACAATACAATGTTTTGTAAAAAATAGTTTTTTTAGATAGAATGAATAGTTTAAATGATTTCAATCAGAGGTCACTCAGAAGAGCTGCCTGAAGGACACTTAGAGACTTGAGAAAGACACTTATTATTATATTTGAGCTTAGAAGTATTTCCTCAACAATAAATCATTAATAGGAAACTTTCCTTTTATCATAATGCATCACTTCACTAAAACGGTGCAATGTTCTTGGTATTTATTGCTTAGACATTTTAACATTATGAGAAATATTTTATCATTCACTTCTCTATATCTTGCATAGACTTGAAAATGAATCAAACGTAAGGTATTATTGATATATGAAAGACAAGCTAATCAACACAGTATTATTTAGAAGCAGAAACCTGAATATCATCAGCCTTTTCTTAACGATTTCTAGAAGTATCTCTTGCCTGGAGCTTTACCTGAGACTTTCATACAAAATCAAGTTAAAAATTGCCACATATATCTCCAGAGTATTTCAGTTCAAACATATGTCACAAATCCTAGGAAGAAGTTTAAACCATTTTGAAAATGTTATAGAAAAGGAAATAATTTGAAGTTTGACCTCCCTGATACCACCATCTAAATATCTGAGGGGCTTGTCATATAGAATTTATTTTTAAAACCCAGGGAATATAACTTTATATACACTCATGCACACTGAATTCATGTCATTTTACTAAAAAGTAAATAATAAAACTTGTAAATGACATGAATTAGCAAGGGCTAGGGAGCAAACGCTGAGCTCACTACAGTCTTTTATTAACATTTCATTTTCCATAAATGTCATTATAACATTGGAAATTAATTTCCACTATTAGAAAATGTATACTCTTATGATAATTTAAATGTACTTATTATGTATCACTTTACACACTATTCGACAATGAGAACTGACTTAGAAGAACTGCTCAAGCAGAAAGTCTCCCCTTGAGGAGCTGAAAGCAGTTGATGGCAACAGTTCACTGAGACAGTCTCAGGTACGCAGCGGTAACTGAAAACAGGCGCCTGAACATGTCATCACTCACTTACAAATAAATGATACATGGATGTGGTTATAAACCACCAGGTAAATGTGAGCAGAGGTGTAGAGACAGAGGCTATGTCAGATCACCTCTGATCACTACGTATGATAGCCTGGGAAACTTGAGGCTTCCAAAGAGACTAATTTGGGGTAAAACAATGGAGTGGTGCTCTGCATGGGTAAAGAGTTCTAGGACAGTCTGCACCATGCAAGCCAGTGATGGTGGTGCTCTGTTTGGTAAAGGGTTCCAGGACAGCATGCACCACGGGGCCAGGGAGAGTGCATGGTGCTCTTCATGGGTAAAGGGTTCCAGGACAGCCTGCACCACGCGGGCCAGGGAGAGTAGGTGGCAGAATTGAGAACAACTGCTGTAACTGGATTTAAGTTTCAGGGCAGTTACAACAAAGCAGACAATGGGGTTCAGAAAATACAGGCCAGAAAAATGAGCACCCCAGTCAGGAGTACTAACTTGTTGATGTCCCCAGGCCAAGAAGAAGCTTGTTCTATCTTATGTTTGAAGAGACAACTATAAAATTAAGACAAATCTGGGAATTTTTCACTAACAAATTCCCCGTTTCAATGCTACAAATCTATGAGTAAAATATACAAGCTAAAGACAAAGCAACCTTACATGTATGAGTTATAAATGTATTCATTTACCTCATTTTATTAAGAAGGAAAGGAAAATGAGAAACTGATTTTCACCCATTATTCAGGACTTCCACCTGAAAATGAAAACGTTAATTAGTTTTGGTTATAACAGAAAAGCTCTTTGTCAATCTGGTTGGTTAATTACTTACTGCCTTTTTCTGTGACTCTCCTAAATATTCAGAGGTGATAGTAAACTATATGTACTGTGCCCGGATCTACAAGACCACATTATATTGATTAAAATTAAACCATGTTACTGTCTTTCCCTGTTCCTTATCAATATAGTCAGCTCACAATGAACTTTCGCAGTGAGCAAATCGGTGCTTTATATTTGAAAAATACTTTGCTATTATAAACAGATGTTTTAAGGAACTAGAGAAAGGAAGGAATGATGCACATACATACATATGTATACCATAAATATGTATATATGTGCATTTTTATATTTACATATATATTTATGTGTATATGTATATTTAATATCTAGAACAGAATAATTTTTCCTTGACCTTTTATAGTGTTGTGTAGCCATTTCCTCAGATATGAAACATTCCCTTCTGGAGAGAGACAAACGGAAATGAGATTCAGGGAAATCAATGAATCATATAAGGTCCAGGAAATAAATAAAACTTGTAAAAATCTTACAAAACTTCTGAAAGTTAAAAGATCCAAAAAGACTCCTTCTTTCTGCTCCCTAAGATTATATAGCTAATCATAGTTTCCAGGGAGAGGTGTGTCTCTCATTAGCACAGCTACCTACCTACACACTGTGCAGGGAGCTATTGACATACAGCTTCCAGGAGTTCACCCATTCTGGAGTGAACTGTTTGGTGATACAGTTACCTTATAGTCACCATGATGCTCCTGGAAATAAAGTCTTACCATGAAAGTAAACCAACCCCCCAGCCACCACCAAAAAATTTTCTGGATCATTAAACTGGCCTTAGGTAAACTATGTCTTTGCTGTTGTTGGTGCCTTATCTGGGGTGAACAGATTTTTATTCACACTTCCCCAAGAAAAGCCTTGCAACTCGTTTCTCTGAACTCTTGTCTGATTCAGATGTATAGACAGAAGAAATACCAACCTAAGTTAAGTTGCCTATATTGTGTCATGGACCGAAGTGCTGGGAACACTTCAAAATAGTACTTTCATCTCAAGGGAAGTATGGTAGATTGCAAAGTGGTGGTTGCTTTGGATCTAGAGAGATCAAAACAGCAAAATAGAAACAAGAAAAGCATTCTGACAACACAAAGTTATGTGTACTCAATTTATGTGTATTGTAAAATTGTTTGGGAACTTTTTATGTACTTACCTTGTTGAATACATGAGTGAAAATGTGAGTCTTAGTTGAAAAAGAGCCATTGCTTAAATGAAAGATACTTTTATTTTTTAGTAGGAAGTTTAATAAATTGAACTGAGGTTAGCATTTGAAAAGACTACAGTCTCTTCAAATAAACAGTGAAACTCAGACCATGTGCCCAAGGCAGAGAAAGTGAGCAGTGATGTGCTGGGCATCAATAGGAATGCAGCTGCCGTGAGCAATGAAGGAACGGTATACTCAGACTGCCTTTTCCTGTTCCTTTTATTTTAGTCTTTGATAGATATGTAATAATTATATTTTATAAGAATGTCAGTGGTGAGGGAAGTGCTTCTCCTAATGCAGAGGCTGTAAAGCTATCAGAAGAGCTCTAAGCAAATGTTATCTGTTTTACAGAAGAAATCAATTACCCACAGATTGCTTAAACCAGTGGCAGGCATGGGAAGGAATAAAATGTGTTAAGTAGAAAAGTTACAGCCATAAACATGTAGGAATTACATGATATATGAAAGCAATCACTTGCCCAATTTACCTTCAAAAGTAAAACAAGTTCTTCTGCATTGGAAATAAACATGAACCTCTCTCTGAAGAGGGAACAATTTCCAACTCAATAGGAAAAGTACTATATAAATTTTTGCCAGGAATAGCGCTATTAGGAACATACAACCAGGTCTTCAGAGATAAAGTATGTGAACTATTTAACATACTTATTTCAAAGTGGGTATCAATTTGTCTTCATCTTCCTGAAGTTCAGCATTATGTAATTTTCTACACATACTTGGCATAAAAAATAGTCTGCCAGAAAATGTTCCACACATCAAAACATACCTTATATTTACATGCAAACTATGTCGCCCAATTAAATAATTCCTTTTGTATACGTAAATTCTAATTTTTGTCATTCTCTATTGATACACTATATTTATAATATTGAGAAATACTATAGAAATAGACAACTCCCATGCTTAAAGAAGAAAAATAAATGTTTTAATGAAGCCCTTCTGGTTCTCATAGGGATACCATGGTATAAATGTACACAGAACTGGGAAGTATTTGGATGGACATGGATTCGTGCTTGTGAGACAAGGTCACAATTTTTACAGAATTCTCTCATCAGTCCTTGAGGAACCTCTAGACTGAATCACTGAAATTTTTAAGTGAATTTATCCAAATCACATGTAACATAAAAAGTGATTTCCTAATATTGCAAAACAGAAGTCATTTTCCCAGAAGTGTTTCCAGAGAACCACAACATGACCATCATGCTTCTGCTTGAGTCATCATGTGCGATTGACAGCCATGAAAAAGATACCTACTGAATGAAGAACTTCTGTGCTCTTATTGCCCTTTTAGTTTTTTAAGCTGGGAAGTGTTTAGAAAAATTTTCTCACATGATCTTTTAATAGAATCAGGAGTAATATACCAGCTGGTGCACATCATTTTTTTTTTTTTTTTTTTGAAAAGAGATTCCAAAGGAGAGTACTATACTAATTTAATTTCTTGGGATTTAAATATGTATAGTCAGCTTTAATAGAAGTCAGTTGTCCTTATGGACAAGTGTTAATGGTAAACACAAAGTGTTATATTTGGGGAACATATTTTAGTGAAATTTTAAGTAGGGTTCTATTAGCATGCTATAACCCAGAAAATAGTACTAAGACAATTCACCAATGAAATACAGCACTGCTAAGGCTGTTTCCTCCTAAAATGATCAGTTTGATAAAGAGAGGAGGGCCTGCTGATTATTCACCACAGACCTTCCTGCAGGATAATGGATTCTGAAAACATGAACTTCTTGAAACTAAAATATTAAATATGCATTTCTTCCTTTTACAGGACATGTTGCAATACCACATGCTGCTGGGGAGAATGACCCATAAGTGTTGGGTCCCCCCCCCCCCACAGCCACCCTCCCCCTACCCTCTTCTTTTGCAGAAACAGTCAGTGCAGCGTGCAGTGAACCAAATCAACAATGTGATTCAAGCTGTCTCCGTAGCTTCTTGGCAAAAGAAAGGATAAACTATAAAAACTCCCTCCCACTGCTTTCAGCTCTTGCTTCTTCCCACACTTTAACATCCTCTGTCACTGGCACTGTTACTGACCCTAAGCTAAACTAAATGATGATAAGTTTGCTGCCTTTGCCCTTGTCCTAAGGGGCTGCATATTATCCTATCAAGTATCAGGAACCATTTTAGTAGGATATTTGTCACCCCACGAAGGCCCGGGAACAAATGAAATGGGCAGTGAATTACAAAAATGTCATTCTCTAAAGGAAATGGATGAAGGCTTTTGTTCTCTAGTAATAAATAGATGCCATAGGCCTATAACACTATTTTTATATTAAATTTGACAGGGTTACTATTTCCAGTTCATTAAGGGAACAGCTTGAAAACTATTTCTTTCTGTACTTTTAAAAATAGCACAGTGCACCTTTCCTCTCCAGTAATAAATACAAACAATATGGGGTAATAGGTTCCAAAAATATAGATTACAAAGAACTTCAAACTTTTATTATTGTTTACTTTTAAAAATGTGCAAACATCATTTGTGGGAGGCCTTGTGATTATAAATGGATTATATGAGGTATCTATGAATGGATTCTAAAGTCTGATTTACACCGTTCCTTCTGTCTTTATAAATCAAAAATATATGACTTCCGCTCCTCACTTTTCTCACATTTTAGTTTTACAGGGTATCATGATAAATATGCCATGGACAAAGGTCTAGCAAAGGATAATAACTCAAGCCCTTAAATGAAAGCTTCAAAGTAAATCCTCTGTGCTTAGCAGCAGTATACAAAGGGCAAGATGACAATGTCCCAGAATAGAGAATAAAGTGTGTTTTAGCACCTTTGAGCTTCAGTACATTTGCTAATGGGTATTTTGGAGTAGCATACAGACCTGTCTTTGAAGTGGAACATATGCAAGATATAAAAGATAACAAATTGAATTGCACCATATATTTGACAGTAAACTTGGATTTTGTGATTTACTAAATAATACTCTAGAGGCATTTACAGAGTAGTTACTAGCTGTATCCATTGTAATACGCAGTTTTTAGTAGCTTCTCCAATTCGGTAATTTTGGAAGTGAGTTTTCTTCGGATTGCTATTTGTTAAGCAGACCCATAAGATTAGGTAGTACTAGTAATTCATGGGAAATCTTAAGTGACATTTTGACACATTTGCAAACCAATAGGCCATTAATAGTTGTGATGTACCCTTAATGTTATTTAATAAAATTCCTGATCATGCTTTAAAACTCAAAGTCGAGAGTTTGTCTTACATTTCATGCATATATGACTGTTTTTTGAGGGAATTGATAAGCAAAAGCCCCTAAAGTGGCTAAGAAAAACACCATTTTTTATGTTTTTTTAAAATCAAAGTAAGCTATTTTATAAAGGTAAATTGCTTTTTTAAATCAACTCTGAATTATGTGCTATCAGTGGAAATTCACATTTTCCGTGTGTGTGTGTGTGTGTGTGTGTGTGTGTGTGTGTGTGTGCACGCACATGCGTGTGCACTTTCCAGTTTTTCTTTATTTCTCAACATAAAAATACACTCTGGTCTTATATAAAACTCCCTGGTTTTATAGGCTTTGATAATACCACTAATAAGTCAGATATAGAATACCTGAATATGTTATTTTTAATATAATCAGTACAATAATTGAGGCTCAAAACTTAACACGTATTTTAATATTCACTCTCATTACATCTTCTATGTACTGCTAGAAGCCTTCCAATCAATCAATCAATCCCCGTGTGTCTTTGATGTATTTTGGCTATTGTTGCTTTCTGACAAGTTATATTCCTCTTCTTATAACTAAAGGCCCTTTAAAATTTCTACGTTTCATCGATAAATCCAGTCAACAATTCCTCTATTGGAGGAGAGAGGAAGGTAAGTAATAGGTAGAGGAGAAGATGACTTTTGAAAAACACAATTTTTTTCAGACAACAAAGACTAAAAATGAAAAAAAAAAACCTGGTTTTTAGTTTGTAAATAGAAACTGATAAGTAGTATTTTTCATTGCATCATAAATGCACAAGTTTAAGTAGAAATATGGTAAAGACTTTCATTGATGAAAACTGTTCTATCCTTACAATGAGCTACTCAAATGGTTAGCTATGTTTGTTTTTTCATTGATCTTAAAAAATAAAGCAAACACAACCTTATTGGATTCTTTTTTCTTCTACACTACATAGGAAATGATATACACATTATTGGCAATCATTTCATTATATTAATATCTATTATTCAAGTTTGGAGTTTTATCTCTGATGTCTCTAAGATACTTCAAATATTTTGTTTTTATTAAATATCAAACACAAGACACTTTAAACCTATTTCCCCTTATTTGTATGTTTCAGTTGAAGCAATGGGTTTAAAGTCTCTTAATTCCCAAAATATTTCATCCTGATTTCTTCCTTGTGATATACTTCATGAGGAAAGCACACACCTGCACCCATTGGTTTGTGGGAAATTCCATAGGTAGAACCCCTAGATTCTCCTAGGGAGGAGGAAAGGGCAATAAAACAAAAGGAATGTCCTCCCCCTACTAATGGAACAGGAGATTCTTCAGCCAAATTTAACCCATGGACTTCAGAATAAGAAAATTCAGAGACAACAGACCAGAAACTTGGCAGGCCCTGTAGAAGTTGGAAGAAGTACATGACTTCGGAACTATATCCCAAAGGAAGAACTTTCTGTTCACACAGCTCTCTTCTTCAGACAGCTAGCTTGTGTACAGACACAAGGCGTTTGTTGTTTCAACATAGAGGATGGAAGAGTATCCGTGTGTTATAGCAGTTACTTGATGGTGTATTAAGCACATGATGTATTTGTAAATAAAATGGCTGGTTGGGCAAAGAGTTCCTGTTTTATTTATAGTTATATTGCATGGAAAAGGAAACCACAGAAGTTATAATGCGTTAACTTGTAAATATTGTAATAAAATAAATCACAGGGTTCTCTCCCCCCCTCCTCCCATAAGTTAGTTGCTGGATGATTTCCAATAGATGAGTTGTGGCAGCTGAATATTGAACTGCATCCAGAAGGAAGGGATTCTTCTTTCCTCCTTGGATTCTTTGTATGTTTGTTTTCTGAGTTTTCTCTCTTTATAAATAAGAAGCATGGTGTGAAAATAGCATTTATTTATTTATTTGGTTGGTTGGTTTCCTTTGGCCACCATGCCAGCCAGCATTACAGCAGGCAGGCACAGCAGCTGGTGCAGTAAGCTGAGAGTTCACATCCTCAGCTGAACTGAAGGGCTGGATGTAGGAGCTCACATAAGATGAGAAAGGACAAATTGGAGAGAAGGCTACATCATAGGCAGTAGGCAGCAAGGAAGGAAGGGAAGTCACGGAATTAGTTGCATGTCCTTAACTCCTGACCCTTCTTCCTCCACCTTCAAGTGCTGGTAATGTAGGCTTAGTATATATTTTTTTTAATTTAAAAATAGTGGCAGTTTACTCAGAGTTTGATCAGAATTTGAGTAATTTCCTTTTGTGTTGAAACTTTAAAATATTCTAAACTCTGCCCTGTTTAGATGGTTACCCTCAACCTTGGTAAACACATTTCATTTCATTCTTCTCCAGTTATTACCCTCTTCATTTTGACTTTTTAATATTTAGAGATCAATTCTGCTTCTTTATTCTCAATTGAACATTCTTATCTCAAGTCTCTCTCCATCTCTCCATCTCTCCCTCCTTCCTTTCCCACCTCAGTGTTAGGATGTGTCTTTCTATACTCTCTCACATCAACTGGTACAAAAACCAGAAACAATTGAGCTTGTCGGATGAGGCTGCTGCTCTCTGCACATGTTATAAACTGTGGTAGAGGGGCATTCTCTCACTCATACTCACCCAGCAGGCTGCCAGCTCCTCAGAGGAAGATTCAGCTGCAGCTCTCACAAGCCTGCTTGATTTGGCTAGGTTGCTGAAACTCTCCAAGACTCACTTCCCCTGTTCAGAGACACAGAACTAATAATAGATCCTCCTTCAAAGGACTGATATTTTGAAAACAGTTAAATAGTTTGCAAAGGTTTGCTCAAGCTATATGACACAACTCCTTTCCAAGATACAGACTTGGGTGGGTGTGTTTCCTAACAACATCCAAATACTATGCTGTATAAAATATGTTATTCTTCACTTTGCCTGGAAATTAGAACAGATGCAATAAATCTTTAAGAAGCATTATTTTCAAAATGATGAATATTTCTTTTATAAACATAATATATACAATTGTATGATTTCGAACTTATATATTTATGCTATATATTATAAAATGCTTGTAAATGTAGGTTGCTTAAATAATGTATATTAAAATAAATCTACGTTTAAGAATTTGAAAAAATTTGTTTGGAAGTTATGATAAAATCACATCACGTCCTCTTTTCCTTTTCTCCCACTTACCACCCCCCTGCTCTCATCCAAATTCGTGGTTTCTTCTTCCATTGTTGGCATGTGTGTGTGTGTGTGTGTGTGTGTGTGTGTGTGTGCGCGTGTGCATGCTTGTGTTTGTCTGTATGTGGTATTATAAAAGACAACCTGTATACTTTTACTTGTATAACTATTTTCAGGGTCCACAGCTTGTCATTTTGATCAGTTGTGTTGTTTATAATGGTCTCTGCCTAGAAGACTCACTACAGGAGAAGATCCTTTGATAAAGGGGTGAGGACTGCACTGTGGGTACAAGGACAGATAGAATGTACTCGGGGATTATGCTGGTATAATAGCAGTATATTAAAATAGATCTAGATTAACTTGTGGTTATATATTGCAAATTAACTTGTTTTTGTAAATTATCTTGCAAAACTTTGTTGTAGTGTCCAGCAAGGGTCTCAGTAGGGAAAGACATTTGACACCTGAGAAGATGACTTTTCCCCCAGAATCCACAGATTAGAAGAAAAGAATCAGCTCTTACCAGTTGCCCTTTAACCTCCAGACATGTGTGCTACATACACTATGATACCACATTCCAAATGAGTGTGAAAATATTTATAAATTATAAGAAATCCTAAAACCAGTGCTAGAGTAGATGTAATGTAACCAGTAGTAGTGTGCCTGCTTAGCACATCTAAGGCTCCAGATTGCATCGCTAGTACTGAAAAAGAAATTAAGTTGAAATACCCCCCCCCAAAGCTAATCTGTGTTTATGGAATCTGGACCTGGTTTTGACGAATATTAAAGTGTTAGAATAGCACTCTAAAAGCAGAAGCTTTAACTGTCTTTTATAGTAGCGTTAATATAATTTCCATTAAGAACATAATAACTACCACATTCACTCCATCCTGAAGAATAATCATGATGAGTGATTTTTATCACTACCTTAATTTTCAGATGGCAACATTAAAGTGGAGTCACAAACTTGTGCTGTTAACGTCTTATAAAATTAAATGTGATTTTAATCCATAATGCATGATTTTAAAGGGGAAGTAAATTACTAGTTTTATATGGCTGAGTTTGTATTGATAAAAGTTGGCACAGATTGCTAATCTTTATAAAGTTTACTTACCAAATTTAAATTTGAACTGAAACTATCTCTGACTTTCAAAAAAAATAGCTTTGCAAACTTAGCCATAAAATATTTATTATACATACATTTAATATAAAAAAGAATTCTTCATGTTATGTTAATTAGCTATGTGGTATAGCAAGCCATACTTAGGTTACCTATTGATTGATCTATTTTAATTTGCACAGTGGCACCAAATTTAAAGTAAGTGTCCTATGGCCAAGCTTGTTTCTTATTGTTTTAGAGCAATTATGTAAAAATTATTAGTCTTGTATTTGAAAATAGTTTTTCCTTCATTTTCTCCATTTTTGTCTTGGCCCATGACAGGCACCATAAAAAAAGTAGGAGGGGAATTCACAACATAGATAGAAGCAGGGCGGAGTCAGACAGACTGAGCCAGCTGCCAAAGAAGAAACATTAAAGGAACACAGGTGAGCCACGGGCCAGGTGTCAGACAGATTAATGGAAATGGGTTGAATTAAGATGAAAGAGCTAGCTAGCAATGTGCCTGAGCCATTGGCCAAACTGCATAAAATTAATGCAAGCCTCTGAATCATTTGGGAGGGACTAAGCAGCAGTGGGTGGCTAAGGGGTCTGGGGCGGCAGGTCTGCAGGTCTGGACCTCTGGCGCTGATTGCCAGAAAACCATATTGTAACAAGTGACTGTGGAATTTTTTCTTTTGGCTGATAGAAAAAATAAGTATTTATTAATTATTAAGAATAAATTATACAAAGTTTTAGGATAATGTGATAGCTAGCTTCTAGGATAAACACTACATTTTCATTTTTATGGTATTTTCAAGGACCCTTTTGTTGTCAATGAGAACCTTATGCAATAGGACTAGAAATAATACTGTCAAGAAAAAATAGAACATAGAAATAATACTGCTAGAAAAAATAGAACATAGAAATGAAAACTGAATTATATTTTTAATGGTCCTATGTATTTGTTCCAATAATTTACCCATTGTGCAAATATAAATATATTCCATGTGATCCAAAGACATAAACTAGAGACAAAGCCAATAAAGAAAAAAATCAGTGATACAAATACTTTAACAAACTATAGGAAAGAAGATGGCGCAAAAGTATTTACATGACTATTCATTCAAGACTCACACATAAATTATCACAAAGAGGTTCATGATGAAGAATAGTTAACCCAATTACATTAACACTATAAAATATGCAGATTTGTTACATCTTAAAATCTTCTGCAAGTAAGATCACTCCAGAGTTGAAACAAATGTATCTTAGAAGGTGTTGTAAATAAACAATAGTATCTAGACTATAAATATGACAACGAGTTTATAACTGGAAATAAACAATAAAAGTAATGGGAAAAGATAGAAAAATATTCTTTATCTTTAGAACTGCAATATAAAAACTATTCATAATAAAATGAAATTGTTGAACTAATTAATATGAATCTAAAAATATGAAACGGACAACGAATAGGTTGATGTTCCCATAAAACTTGCAAAGCAGTCATGGTAGTTTAAATATATATTCTAGAATATTTTTGGATAATGGCAACATCAAGTTCAAATTTAAGATAGGATATCACTGTCAACATTACGCACATAGCTAAGTGTTCGTCAGTGTATAAGTTCACAGTCTCCCATGATAACAGCTTGTTTTTCTGTACCTTTTATTAACAAGTCATTGTGTTCAAATAAATTCATTCCTCCATAACCATTTCCTATCTAAAGCAAAGCTAAATGGCAATCGAAAGTAAGCAAAGCAGGAGGAAGAAAACAGGAGTCTGTAAACAAACCAAACAATTAAAAAAGAATAAGTTACTAAGTCAGCCTTCAAATCCAAGGATATTGACTGGCACACCCACTTCTCATTTTCATCTTTTCACTTTTTAATGATAAGCAAGATCACCTAACATCTAGCTACCCATGCTGTTCCATTATTTTCCGCACTGAACCATACTAGAAATCTGTCATACTTTAAATGTTTGCATTTTACATATCTATATCAGCTTTGATACATTTTACTTCCTGTTTTTTCAAGTCTTGTACATCTTTCCAATTAAGCTAAAATAGAAATAAGATTTGTAATAGTCAAAGTGTAAACGCTGATGCTTACCAAAATGAATTCTATAAAGATATGGTGTTAGAACTGGATTTTAAAATTAACAACAGTCTCTAACTGTATGTCTACTCCTTACAAATAAGCCAACCCCCAAAAGATTTCATAGGCATTCGTTCAATTTTTAAAAAATGGTCTATGAAAAGCTATAGTAAAATAGGCCAATGATTTTGTCAAGGGAACAATGCCTGGAAGACATTTCAAGGTAGGAGCAAGCAGGTAGCAAGGTCTATGCTGTGTATGGCCTGGTTGGGCTTGTTCAAAATAGTGTGGGAAGCCTAGACATTCAGACACTCACTGTTCAGCTGGACACAGATACAGCTCCTGGCAAGAATGAAGAAATGATTTTTGTATTATTTAATAAGTTTTTGATTGAAGTAGGATTACATCACTTTCACTTATCCCTTTTCTCCTAGAGCCTTTACCAAGTACCTTCTCATGTACCCCTAGCTCTCAAGTGATAGTCTCCATTCATTTTGTTATTATTGTCACACACTCACATATGATACATATATACATAAATACATCATGCTGAGTCCATTTTGTTGTTTTTGTATGTTTCAAGAGCATTCTATAATGATTTCTGTCTGCTTCTTTACTTTCCTTTTTAAAAAGTGGCTAGTCAGAAAGTAAGAACCCAGTGAATCTATAACCTTGGAGAGATTTGTATTAACATTGTTGCCTATGCCTTCACCATGTACTAGATATATCAAGACCCTGAACTTTAAGATATTTGATGACAAAATCAATTCAAGGGACACCCAATTTCTCTTTATTAGAACAGCTTTTAACTTATATATATATATGAACAAAGTATCATAGTACATAAGAAAAAAAGTTAAGGAAACATCCATTGAAGATGACAGAGCACTTCCCACATGACACTGCCTTCCATGACTCGTGTATGCTCTTCCTCATTCTTGAACTCTCATGTCTTTGTCCACACATGTGTATAGAACTGAGGACTTTAAAAGATTGTCATTCTTTCTGATAGGTTAAGAATTGGGAGGGGGGGTTGTAATCGCTATCTGATTATTCTTTAAAAAGAAATTTAATTGGGAAGAATTTGCTCTACAAACCATGGAGATTTGTAGAACATTCTCCTTCAATCAATAGAAGATGTTTTGTTTGCTTAGTTGCCTTTGAAGAATTTTTCCAATCTTAGTCTGCTCTGTTTCTCTGTTTTACTAGTCATAGCATAGAAAGCAGTGTGAGGGAGAAGGACCTAGTGTGGTTACAAAATTAAAATTCAAATTAGGAACCCACACTACTTCGTTAACACTAAAAGTACCAACATTGACAGTCTATCGTTTTCCCCTTTCCTCTAAATTGTATTCAATATTATTTTTCAAGTGCAGAGAAATTATTGAAAAGGAGTTGATTTATACTTTCAGCTACTATATGTTTCTTTTAAATGAAAGCTCTGCTAACTCATGTTCTAGGTAACAGAAAATACCAGTAGAATAAAATTTTTTTAAATTAAGAATAAAAATAAAAAAAATTAATAAGAAACTTAGAGTAAACAAGTTAGCTATTTTCTACAATAAAGGATAAGCAGATACATTTTTGACTGTTAAGGAACTACTTTTGGCCAAACAGAAACCATTCCAGGATCCCTGGACTATCTACGCATTTATGAAGACTTCCCTATATTCACACCATTCTGTCTAGTGGGCTATCTGCATAATCTCTATGCAATATTTTTCTCTAGCCTAAAAGCTTTATGATAGGCACTTTATGTCTGTAATTTAAAAGAAAAAAAAGGAATGAGAGAGAGAGAGAGAAAGAGAGAGAATAAGCTGGTGATACAGAATGTCATTTTTTTTTTTCTTTTCTAATAGGTGAGTAAAAATCAAGAGATTCTGAAAAGCTGTCTAGGGTGCCTGTCAACTATGGCAAAATTATAAGCTATTGACCTCTTCTGAGACAGAAGTTTAAGCATCAGAGAAATCACAAAACGGGCCTAAATTCTTGGCATACAGAATTTACTATCCACACATATAGTTTTGCATGCAAAAATATATATTATGTTTTCTATTAGGTTTAAAACAGCATATATGAAATATGTGGTTGCAAGATCTCTACAACAAAACACTATTTCAGTAGTTGCCAAAGGGTTAGAAATCAGTAAATAGATGTAAATTAAATCAGATTTTGGCACCTTGCAAATCCATGTTCCCATCAGCTGATTTTTGTGCTTGGATTTAACTTGATTCTGAAGATCTTTGTGGAATCCATCTTTCTCCCCATCCCTTTGAAATGAGATTAATGAGAGAAGAGGGAAGGGATATGCGAAAAAAGGTAACTTCACTCCAATTAGGGATCTTTTCACTTCTTGTTTCATCTGGGCCCCTCCTGCCCTTGCATAGATCCTGGCACAAGCTTCCATTTCACTGCCAGTTTAGTGAAGGCAGTAGCCATGGTGCTATAGTTTAGAGCAGATGTATACCATTTCTGCACAGTAACTGCTTGATACACATTAAAGTCCAGCAGAGAAAACTATAGAAATGTGGCTTGATGCAAGTATTATTACTTTGATTTTCTCCAAAGGGTTAAAACAGCTGTGATCATTCAAAGCAGGCCTATTCTCCACATGGAATATTCTGAGGAAGAAAGGCAGTCCTTCGGTTTCTTCCCTTGGGAAAACTCTACAACTTGGGCATGTCTCTCTAGGCAGCTTCTCAGAAGGCTGTACACATCACATAATATAGAAAGTGTGTCTCTGAAGTGCAAAGACAAGTGTGCTTAGGAACGGATATGAGATAAGTATATGTATATTGAGTATACATATTACATGAATTTAAAGTGAAGGCAATTAATGATTAATTTTTTGTTTACATAATCTCCATGCATACAGTAACATTTCTAAATAAAATCAGATAAAGTGGCAATTTGGAATCCCATTGAACAAACATCTGGCTCATTGACTGAAATTGCACTCATGAATCAGCAGATTTAACACTATACAGACACAATCAGAGGTCAATTTTATGATGTACTCTGAGGGTGTTTGTGCTTCATCTTAAAACTTAGGTGAATGTCCAACTATGATTGTAGCTATACTATCTCTATATAGTGAGTAAATCATGTACACAGCAATGGGGATGATCATAGAAACTCTAATTAATGCCATATTCATAGTCTGCAGAATGTTTCAAAAGGGATTCTCATCCTAACCTGTGGTAAGCAAGGAGAGCGTTTCAATGTCATAGTTTCAAATAAACTTTTTAAAACAAACTTGAAGAAAGACCAGCTGCACACAATGCAGCTGTTTATTAAAACTCACTATGGATAGG
Source organism: Phyllotis vaccarum (assembly GCA_033318265.1). Taxonomy (NCBI): domain Eukaryota; kingdom Metazoa; phylum Chordata; class Mammalia; order Rodentia; family Cricetidae; genus Phyllotis; species Phyllotis vaccarum. The sequence continues at coordinate 132,079,713 of JARWLC010000005.1, forward strand.
ATGATGATGCTAAGTAAAAGAGAGATGGCTTTGAAGTGGGGCCACATTTAAAAATAAAGATAAGATCCTCAGAATTCAGTTTGCTGTGGCTCAGTTGCTGTGTGTGTTTGGTAGAATATATGTAAAGATATACACATTTGATCCAGAAGTGGGAGCACCTAATAAAATAAAGAAAATAAATATAGTCTCAAAATTCAGAATTTAATATAACCTAGCTCTAGATTGACAGAACAGATACAATATGTAAATGTCCACTTTTTCACTGTGCATGTAGCCATGCTACAGATGTTAACCAGTGTTCAGGTGTAGTGTATTGGTACTTCTGGTTTTTTTGTTGTTGTTTTTTGTTTTGTTTTGTTTTGTTTTTAGTCACACGGTATATAGAGTCCACATCCCAATGTGCAGTTAAGTTCAATTAGACTCTTTAGGATGATATAAAACAGAAAAGCAGATCATTCTGGAGCAACGAAAAACACCATCACTGTTCCTTTGTATACCCTGGGTAGGAAATGGTCTTGAGTCTTCATCATATCTGAAGTTCGAAAGTAAAGTCCCAATTTTAATATTTAAAATGAGAGTGGACCATATATTTATTTCAATGTCTTTATGAATATGCCAACCTCGTATTTAAAGGTTCCAAAATATACAACATACACAAAGCATGCATGATATCCTGGTCTATGAAATTCAGACTGAATCCAAATTTATTATATTTTGCTAAATCTCAATTTAGAGAATATCTCAAACTGAGTTTGGTAAAACTCAATTTAGAAAATTGGGGAACAAAACTTCCCATGTGTTTATCTAGGAACATTTAAACCTGGGTTCAACATAGGTAACAAGTGAATGCTAAGGACTAAAAATAACACGAACCACCCTCTGTTACACAGGACTCCTTCTTAATTCCAGACAGTTTTATGCTTCAAGAATAAAACAAAGAACATATGAACAAGCAGAGATTAATGCAGAAAAGGCGGCTCTTCCCCAGACGTTCTGCTGCTTTATTCCACTGTCTGGAAAACGAATTGAGGGTCCCGAAACTATCAGTGCTTTTACATTTCTCTTCATTAGGAAGTGTATTTGTAAAACAAGCTCCAGATTCTTGCTCTTCACAATTCCTGGCCGCAGGGTGGTATTCTTCAGTGCCACGGTCTTCAATGCATAAGAGTCAGAGGATCATTTCTTCCCGGGAGCACAGGGCAGAGCTAAGACAACTGAAACAGTTCTTCCACACGTGCCCCTCCAACAGCAGCAGCGGCTCATTATCAGAAACATTTGCAGAGGGCGGTGCAAGGCCAAAAATCAATCTGATTGCTGGTGTAGCTTTGCAAAATCATTGCCGGGGGGGGGGGGGGGTGTCAAAATAAGGGGAAAAAGAGCCAGGAACGCGGGAGAGAGCAGGAATGGGGACATAAAACCTCAGAGGTCCACGAGGAGTGAAGTTTAATGGCTGAGTGCTTATTTTGAACTGTGACCTGAGGTTTGGCTGGGCACTAACAGTGGCATGCCTCATCAGCCACTGTCATAGCCACCCCAGGGTACACTTCCAGCAGGGAGTCAGCTCCATATCCTGAATTCTCAACTACCAGATACCCACTGCCTCCTCTGCACGCACTGCTGAGACCCTGCAGAGAGATCAGCATGCAACCCAAGGAAGCTTCCTTTCCTCTGGAATAAAAATTAATATTACTTGTCATATTTCATGTCTGAGCTCTTTTCATGCTTTATCCTCTGGTAATGAGGGCTAAATTACCAATATTAGTAGATTTTCATGGCTAGCACAGAAAGAGCTGTTACCAGAATAAATGTTTGCCTTGCTTCTGTTGGACACAGGCTTTGCTAATGCAGCTTTGCTAATTATTTCTAAATAGGCAATAATCTGCATCCCCTAGTGCTGGATAGTGGATTGGCCACGTACCTGCTATTTCCCTTATTTACATGTTTTACAACTTTATCAACTACACTAATTACACTCTGAGCACTGTTTAAAATTTTCTGTTAATAGAGATACAATGATTCACCAGAGGATGTGTATTTATGCCATAATTGCGCCTCTGTTCCTACGATGCAGTCTCCAATTAGCTGTCTACGGTGGCACAAGCAGCTGCCTGATATTCTAAAGCAGCGAAACATCTGCACAGCGGATGATACGCTCACATGGATTTTTTTTTTTTAAGCCTAGAAATTTACACCCAAGGGAGCTCAGACAAATAGGAGCCTGTCATGTGTAGGGATGATTAGAAATCCTCACCATGGCAACATTGGAGCAGCCATGTCACAGAGTGAGGGGACACATGTCTAGATGAAGGCGCTAAAAACATTTGCCTTTTTTTTTTTTTTTTTTTTTTTTTTTTAGCTTCGGTCTTCCAAACTTCCCTCCCATCCCCACCTCCCCTTTCTCTTTTTCATATCTATCTCTTTGCATCTAAAGCCAACCAAAACAGCAGGTGAGGAGGGCAGAGTCTGCAGCCATGCAAGGCATGTGACATGTGGTATTCAGTGTTAGGAAAAACAGTGAGCAATCAGAAATGTTAGGCCCAGAAAACATGCATGGCCTGGAATGGGTGGGTGTGTTTCACTTCAAAATATTATCGTTATTAATTTTAGAAGTGGGTTAATATCAAGAAGTAAGAAAGAAAAAAAATTAGACAGGATATAACAGTTGAGGTACCACAGTGGAAAGATGACACCTAATTTCCTTTTAACCCTCATTAACAGTTACAATTTCTGCATGAACAGTTGGCTAACACACATTAGTGAGACTAGAAGAGATAAACAAATGTCTTCTAACCTGATATTGAATATATTTCTTAATGGTTGTTTCTTGGATGGCTTATCCAAGACTGCCCTTTTTACCTGCTGTTTTGGTTGGTTTTAGATGCAAAAAGGAGAATATGAAAAAAGAGATGTGACAGAGGGAGCTTGGAAGACGGAAGGTAAAAAATTAGCAAGTTTGACTGTTTAAGGACAGTGTATGGATTCATTTAGCCACATGTAAAATAGATGAACAAACCCTATAGAAAATTATGGAAGAAATGAAGAAAAATCATTGACTTTCTAGAATCTGATTGATTTGCATATTCATTGATGACATTGTCCATTGAAATAACATTGTCATGTCTATGAGTGGACACAAAGTGATGTACATCCTGATAATATGCAATGCGTGTACCACATGCTGCCTTACTCTGTGAGTGACACTACTTAGGCTAAAGTTATTAATTTAAATAATTTGTCTTGCAAATAATTATTTTATCATATGGTCATGGCAACACTTTCCAATTCATAACAAAGACACATTTAAAATTATTTAATTAGCAGAGAGCTGAGAGGTGAAGGGGGCTACTAGTAGTGAAATAATTAGAGAGAAAATGCTTTAATATAAAGAGTAATTATAGGTATGAGCAAAAAACATAACATATGTGCTAAATTATAGGAAAACCCCAGGAACGTGAACTGATCAAGGGTGAAATCTTCAGTTAAAGTCAGTCACTGTTCAGTGATGACGGTCCCACTGGCAGACACTGCTCATACCTGCTTCAGAAGCATCACTTTTCTGCTGCTTCAGAATCTCTAAGATCTCAAAACAGGGTGCAGACTGTTCTACAATCACTGAACTTCTCATGAGAATAAATTCTGAAGGATTATGCTCCAATAAATCATCTAAATCATTCTTTTAAATGGAAATGTATTTGTAAATATTCTACTTACAAAAGATAGTTTAAATATTAGGTATGCATAGATCAAGCAAAATATATGTAGTTTCAAGATAACTTTATGGTACTGTATGTCTATAGTATATAATCTCAAAATTGTAAGGTTTTATTTTTCTTTTACAAACGAGGATTGGTACCTTCTCAATATGTTAAAAATAACTTCATGAAATTCTAATAACAATTCTAAGAAAAGATCACTTGGAATTAACAGACTATATTAGCATTATTTTAGGTTAATGGTAGCGAAGTCTCCTAAGCCCATTCTTTTAATTTCCCAGCATCCTGGTACCATTGGGTACTAGATGATCAATATTTCCATCAGCCCCCTCAGGCTCCTGGCTTTTATCAGACCATGAAACTGAGGCACCTTACAGTGTTCAGCAATGAGTCCTATAGCATTAAGTTAACAGTAAAAATGCCTTTCCTCTACTCTCTCTCTCTCTCTCTCATATAATATATATGCATGCCTATGTGTGTGTGTGTTTGTGTGTGTGTGTGTGTCTGTGTGTGTAGCACTTCCACAACATGAAAATTACCTGTTCATTTCAAAAGAGAAACTAAGAACCAAGAGAGAGGCCTTTCTCCATCATGTACTTCAAGTAAACCCTTAGTGCAGTGGGATAGTGGTCACATAAGCAATTCTTGTCTTGGTATTGGTCAGTGGATCTCACTGCTCTACCCCAGCATACCAGACTTTATACATGACTTAAAGAAATATGATACTGAAGTCCCATCATCTACCACATCTGGCAGTATAAGGACAGAGTTTATCTGATAAACAAGTCATTTTTAGAAACCACAGATGCTCCCACTGTGAAGTATTAAATGTGGCCCTGCTTAGATACATAGAATGGGGTTCCAGTCGACTGAACGCGGCCTGATAAGCTCTGCACAGCTCAGAATGCTGTTTGCCCACATACTAATGTTAAACAAAAGAACCACAGACTGCAGAGAAAGGATGCGGGTCAAACCAGTCAATTGCTTAAACCCTAAGGCAGCCTTCTGAAAGAAGATGCATGAAAGGAGCTGATATGAGCTTTTATGTAGAATTGTTCAGTTTATTATCCCTGTTAAGAAAATGATGGCAAGTGTCTTGTTAAACTATATATTCTCAATAAGACAAGAAGACTGACTTTCTCTAAACAAGATGCAATATACCACTGGTCATCCCTGATAAACCACATATCTCTGCTGTCTTATTGCAGGATTATGAACATAAAAAAAATAAAGTTGTACATATGAAACCATAAAGGCTTTTAGATTATATCTTAGTATCACACAACCTGATCTATCGCTGGGAATTCCAGGCTAATAACAACCGGTCATGAAAAAGATCCATTTGTATAAAAATTTCACACCAGTCACTGAAACTTTGTTATTTCTCAATTGTGATAACTCTACTTTAAATGAATTGCTGAGAAAGCTTAATAATAGAATAAAAATTAAGTATAGGTTTTTGGCAACATGTAAACCTGAGTTGAACATGGATATAATTGAATCTTTCCCAATGTTGGGAGTTAAAGCTGAGGGAAATCGAGAGGAAGCTTCTTCAACTTGCCAGATTTTCAACACTTTCTCCCAGGTTTCTTTTATCATAAACCAGTCTCTTCTGTTCTCCTTCACCTCCTACAGAGACATTCCCATTTTGATTCCTATTTTGAAACAAAATATGGGAAGATCCTAACCAAGTCTTATGAAAAAATCAGATAAGGGATTCCTAACAGATAATCAACCATTCCCTTATAATTCACAAAGCAAGAAAAGATTTCATGTTAAAAATCTTCTTACAGGAGCAAGAAATGAAACTCCACGAGGTAAAGACAGAATAAAGAAAAACACACACAGGTGAAATGTACCAACAATAAAAAATTTAAAATTACCCTTTGCTTAGATCCAGCATAGCATGTCATTGAGTACTACTTTGACATTTCCCTGTGGCTTTTCTCAACAGGAAACAAATTAAAACAATCTTGAAAGCATTCTGTGAAAGGCTCAGTGCAGGAGGCATGTCCACACGTTATCATCAGATTTTCAACCATCAAGGTCAGCCTTAAGTTTTTACAGCAGTAGAGGCATCAGGCTTTTAACAGGAACTACTCTACTCTGGCCCCAGATGTTTGTCCAACAACCAACACAATTGAAAGTTGAAGACAGACACCTACAGACTACCAGAAGTCTTCCATATTAAGCAAAATCTGGCGAAGAGAGAGTTTTAAGGAACATGAGGAGCTGAGTATTAAAGAGAAAACTAGATGCCCTGAGCCAGGAAAGATCAGGGAGTTAGGCAAGTGAAATGCCCAGCACTGCTGACTGCAGGCAACATTGCACAGCTCAAGAACAGATTCAAGAGAAGAAAAGTGGTGCATTGTACAGAGGTTTAAAATAAAAGTCTCTAGCTCTAAAAATAGACGGGCAAATTTAAACAAAATTCCCTATACAAACAGAACTAAACCCAAGATTCTGACACTGACATTGCAGCTCTAATGAATGGTCCATGGAGGGAGCTGTTGACACAAGTTCCTGGGTGGATATCCATCAGAGCAGCAGAAGGAAAGGAGAAAGAACTTAACTGAATCACAAATTTGAAATAAATTGGCTGAAGGTGTGTTCCTTTAAAGTACAGATCTGCTTTCAAAGGTGTCACCTCAAATAGTCACTCCAAACCCTTCTACCTTCTGTCTGGGTAAGATCTGAGCACAGGTTACTGTCTCTAATTTTTCAGGGCAGAGATGGACAAATTACACAAATAACCTACTACACCAAAGAGAGAAGCAAGCAAAGTAGAAGGGGATTAACCCCAGAAATACCAGCAGCTATGTCTACTACGTGTTGATGGTAGCTAGTGCATCCCAAACATGGATCGACAGATGCTTTCAGAATGGTGTGTCCTCAAGCTCTTTCAGTGTTCCTTTGGGAAAGACCTGTGGGAAACACAGGTTATTTTAAAGACCCCTCTGTACAGACAGGGCATTCAGATGTCTTTTGGCAGAATGTCTGATTCCAGAATATATAATGGGCGCATCCTTTCAAATACTTTCCATTTCACACATTTTCCCGTGCAGAACTTTTGCAGAGTAAGCTTTTCTTTTTCTTCTTTTTTCCTTGGCAAGAAGCACTGACAGGCTTCAGATGATGAAAGTGGTAGATGATATCTGTGGGCTGAGGATTCCATCTGCTCACGAGTTTTACCCAAAGACCTTCCTCCTCCTAATGTGAAATGCTGTTGCAGAGTCGAGGGATCTCTTCTGTGCCTCACGGGTTGCCTGTAGCAAAGAACAGGGTTGAGAGAGTGCAAAGCCCCGAAATACTATGTCCTCGACTGCCTTCTTCAGCACTCATTTGAGAAAGGCACATACACTTCTCAGAGCACAGACACAATTCGTTCAAATGGAGTTTCTTTTTTAAAAGATGGCAGACATCTTCCTAAGTCCTTCATTTTTCTTATACCTCCGTGTGAAAGACTAATCAGCTCAATTATAAAAAAAAAATATGCAACTTGGTTCACTTATATGATTTGAAATTAATCTTTGGGAAATAATTTTTATAATTTAAACACACATATAATATTATATATTAGTCCTCCATAAGGACTAAGTTTTATATCTCCATATTCTGTGACTCAAGTTTGTATGCTATGTCAATAGGGTCCGACGAGAAAGTTCTAGAAGGTAACCAATAACGTTGGCAATAGTCTATAATGTTTGGGGCGTAATGGACCTGTGCTCAATGCCGTAGTTGCTTTTCTATTGCTGTGAGACACCATGAACAAGAAAACTTATAAGGAAAGTTGAGAGGGTACAGTTTCAGAGGATGAGTGCAGGTAGATTGGTGGTGATGATGCTGGAGCAAGAGCTGAGAGCTCACATCTTGAGACAATAGCCACAGCCAAAGTAAAAAAGGTTTACTGGACAGTGATACATCCCCTCCAACAAGCCCACAGACAGTCCAACTAACTGAGGCCCAAGAATTCAAACATGAAAGTCTATAGAGGCCACCATCACTCAAAGCACCACAGCTAACAACTCTAAAACACTAACCCATTTCCAATCACTAGGCTTTTCATTTGCCAGCTTGTGATAGAGTGGAGATTTTGCTGTCCCATTATAAGACACCTCCACTTTAACTACTTTTTAAATATTTTAAAATTATTTATCTTATTTCTATTCTTTAGAATGTGAGGGATTTCACATTCAAATCACCAGGATTTGGATCGAAGGCCCCCTTTTAAGGCTCAGGGGTCATTGTGATAGAGTATAGTAACTAGAGGTGCTAGATGACCCTAAGGGAGCCTTGTCTTTGGACACAGTGGAGCAGATGCTCTTTAAACTCATGGTGAGTAAACGCCCAGTATGGACAGAAAAAGTAGAAAGTCCTTCCATAAGTCGAAGTTATTGTCAGCTGACAATGGCAGAGGGATGGGAGGGAAAGAGAGCTCTCTTTAAGACTGTTGACCCTGGTAAGTCCATCATGCTCCAGAAGAAGACCTCACATCCAAAAGTAAATGTGGAAAAATAAATATACTTCTTTGATATAAAACTAAATATGTAAATAAATAGGATATAAAGCTAGGTGGAGAGGGAATGGGGTGTGGATCTGGGAAGAATTACAGAAGAGGATGAGTATGATAAAACAGATTACACAAAGTTCTCAGACTTAATTTTAAAATTTTAAAAAATATCTGTATAAAAGTTATAAAAGATATTTTATATAGAATGGCTTTTGACTGAGGAGATAGCTCAGTGGCTGAGCACTTAGTCTAGAGTGGACAGAGTTTGTTTAACATGTAAAAAAGAAAAAGAAATAACAAAAGAAAATAAAAGAAACAAAACCTACCACGAAGGTTTTAACTGATATTGGAAAGCCTCTGATTCACTTATAGTGAAATGAGAAAAGACGGGACCTCCTTTTAATTCTTTATTCAGTACTGTGCAAAGAATTACATCTTCAGGTCAGAAAATCATGTGTACATCTTGAGGAGTATGCAATTCTCTCAAATTGACTAAGATTAATGAATATAATAATAATTCCAAAGCTATGTCTCAATTCTATAAATACCTAGGGTTACATTAAAGATACACAAGGAAGGCAAAATAACTTTTTCACTGGAATTTTGGTGAAAATTCATAATGACACTAATTACTCTTTAAAGACTTCTTTGTTTATAATACCATTTGTTGTTACTGTATTCATGATATAGCAAATAATTTTTTCTTAAATATGGGATAAGCTGTAAAATTATGGCAAAAGGAAAATAATGAGCATTAATTAATTATTGTTTTGATTAGTAGGATGAATCTTTCTATTAACTTTATAATTTTTATTAGGTTTTGATTTTTGCAAAGTGATTTCAGATATTGGAGGAAATTCCTAAATATTACTTTTGATATCCTTTCCAATAGTTCTTCTCAAAAGCCCATTTGTAAGACTGGCTCTCACTCAGCATTGCTTGAGTATGATTCATCATACAGTATTGATTAGTTATATCATAGGTTCATTATTGCTTTCATTTCCTACTAGAGACTCTCAGACTGAATTTCTTGCGCAATCCTAGAGTTGTTCATGACTCTGGTCTACACAAACATGTTCTTCTGTTAGTTATATAAACCTCATCACATTCATGGAATGATGAAACAATATAAAAATACACTGAAATGTAAATGAATCAGAAAAGCAATAAATGTAAGAGGGACAATTAGGGCTTTTTCTATCAATGAAAATATATTGTGACATCAAAACATTCAAAAGCGGGATAATATTGGATGCCATGTTTTCGTTCCTAAAGTGTATGTAGTGTACCATCAGTGGTGGTGCACAGAACAGAGATACAGCTCCAGGAAGAAAAAGAATCTCTGTCCAGGTCAGGTTGGAATGCTTCACATAGCTGCTGAAAAAAATTTCAGAACTGGCCAGTATGAGGCAGATTGAGAGTTTATTAAGAAGGCATTTTTAACATATATTTAAATGTGAGGGTTATTAGAAGTAGAAGCACACAGAGAAAGACAAGATTCACTTAGGTATGAGCATGAGTTTCTCTATGAAGATCAAGTTTTTGTGCCTTAGTAATTATTATATTCATGGCTCATGTGATGCAAACCCATTGATCGCAAAACTCTCTGCATAGCACTATTCCTTTATTCTCTCTATAGTCCTTAAATGAGACATTTTGGATAGAACTAAAATCTAATACGATAAAATCATGGGTTGCAACTATAACACAGGAGGTTACAACGTATCATATCATACATGGAGTTTCTTATAAGATTATTAAAACGTTGTAGGTTACACTTTAGAAGGGAAGAAGTCCATATGCATGCACTTAGAATGCATGGGTCCTTAATATTTTGATAATGTCATTTGAAACATCTCTGTATCAAATGAGTGTTGTCTCTTTGCAAAACTTTTTTATTGGGCTGGGATTCTTGACTCTCATGTAATGAGAGGCTTCATCAGATTCTGTGGCATAGGGCTCCTTCTATTCCCCAATTTTAATTTCTTTTTATCCTGTCTTGTGTTGTGTGTATTGAAGATACCATCCATGAAGCCACAGAAAATAGAATATTTTCATAAGCATCCTACTTCTTACATTTTCACATCTACTACATCCTCTTAATGTACTATACCTCTCCTGATGAGAGACTGTTCATCAAGTAATGATAATAACTAATTCATTATGCTGATATCACAATGGGACTCCAGAAATTCAGACAACCAAAAAGTTAGTGTTGAATTGGCTTAATATTTTGGTTTTATTGATAGCTATTGGAGAAAAACTTAACTGTCAAATCGAAACAATATGTGTTTATCTAACAGCACTGATTATATTTAAAGTGAGCAGTTAAAACTTTTTTTCTGAGAAGAAAGAAGAGAGTTTTCTGGACATTTGGGTCACAGCCCTCACTTCTCCTCAGGAGAACATGCTGCTCTAGCTTTTCCTTTCTCTCTCTCCTATTTGTTTCCTCTCCTCCCTCCTTCTCTCCGTTCCTTCCTCCAGTGAAAGCAGCAATTCACTGCCAAGAAATGTCCCTCTGTTGAATTCTCACATTTTTGATATTGAATTTCTCTTCTGCAAAGCTGTTGCTTTGGTTTCTAGCTTGGCTGTGCATGTAGTACACTGAATTTAAAAGGAGGCACACAGAAACTCACTCTCTGGCATAAGAGGCAGGCCGACTATTGACAAGTATTGTCCACTGATGAGCAATTTAATTACTAAGTGAACTCAACAAACTGGGCACTATTTCCCTCTCAGCACATGCTTCTAACCTGAGTGATAAAGTGGAACATGAAGTATATCTATGTCTTGAGGAAAATTATTTTCTGTAATTTTGTAAATGAAGTGCATGTCTATGATTAGCTAAACTAGGTTATAGGGGAGTGTGCTGGGTTCAACTCAATAGGAAAATACTCAACCATTTTTAGACAATTTCAAAAGGGCTTACAAGTCTGACATTAGCCATTGATTTTTGTCTTAATTTTAAAACACAGGCCATTGTAAGATATTGACGAGGATCTTGTTTCTATCTCATTAGTGATCATCTCCTTCACATCTAATATACATAGAGACTCTGAGCAAAATTCTGTGGAATGTTGCTGCCTCCGTGATGATGTGGCAATATAGGTTCCAGGCAGGGGAAGTAAACAATGCACTCATGGGAACTGAAGATGGTTAGAAGATTGTCCTGCTATCAAGTCTGACCCGACACAATCAAAAACACTTGATAAATGTGCTGTAGTTACTGAGGCTAAACTCTTGATCAATATGTCAGATTTAAAGGCGATTGCAGCCAAGTAGACTCTGGATTAGGTGGAATCTGAATGCCTAAAGGAAATGGGAGGATGCATCAGGCAAACTGCCTACATTTTGTATGTTAAAGGACAGAGAACAAGTTGCCCTGATCTATAGATGCTCTCAGACTGCGGAAGGCAAGTAAGTGTGGAACATTTGAGGACTAAAAATGTTAAACATTAAGATAATCATTAGGAAAAAGATGAGTAACATGAGGCCAAACAGTAAACCCCAGTACTTTTGCCCAGCCAGTGACTACTCAGACCTCACCTAAGTAGCCATTAACATGATAATGCTCATTAATCCTGCCAAACGCAACTCATCTGTCATCCTCTTTGACAACCCATCTGTGTGTATGGGAAGGGAGAAAATTCACAGTTTTAACTGCCCAGGGTTTCTCCACACAGGAAAGGCTGATTTTCCCCAATTCTTTGCTAGGACAGCACTCTGTTGTTTGCATTTACTGAAGCACACATTTACTCTTGAGCTCTCAACATCTCACCAACATCTTAAGCAGAAGCTGTACAGAGATAAATCTCATGGAAATAAAAATACCACAGAACAATAATCGGGCTGAAGTCGAATGTAGTTCCTAAACTTCACGATTCCATTCCAATGTCTTGGCTGACCAGACAGCCTTACATCAGATCATGAAAAAGAGAAAGGAGTGTATACTTCCCTATCTTTAACTCTTGCTAATTAATGGACTAGCTCTGCTAAGGTTGCCTTTATCTAGTTCATACGAAATAGGCGAAAGCAGCATATGATTTTTAGGAAAGATACTAGCTGTTTCTTGGCCAATATAAAAATTTGCCACTTCAGAGAATTTAAGAACAAAAGCGTCAGGCTGGAGAGACGGCTCAGGGGTTGATGAGCCCGGGCTGCATTTTTGAGGAATCGGTAATCAGCACCTGCAAAACAGCTCACAGCCCTCTGCAACTGCTTTTTCTCTCCAGGGTCATCAAGAATGCTCCATGTTGTACACAGATATACAAGCAGGCAAAACATCCACTTACACATATATGTTTTTAAAAGAATAAAAAAATGATTTATTTTTCACTAATTATTCAGATAAGCATGGGGATATCTCTCTTTACCATGAATAATGTCATTTCAAATTATTTGAGATATAGCTATGCTAAACAAAATTATATATGTGTAATTTACAAACACAAACTCTACTATAATGCAATCTTATTTAATAAAAATAACTTAAAAATTACAAGAAGCACTAGCAAAAAATATGTAATCAAAATATTTAAAGGGTCAGACAACACTGTACTCACATAATCCACTGGGCACAAAACTGAGTCACAGGACTGGATGCTTACCTTAATCATGTCACTTCTCAGTTTCATAGGGTGCAGCTACACAGCTCTGACATGCTATGGGAAGGTAAACATTCAAGGGAATATTTTTAAAAGCCACCATCAAGAAATTTCCCCAGATGATTTGTCATCAAAATGACCTATCATTAACTTTCCTGATTAAAATTAAGAATTCCTTGTATTCTGTGTTTAGGCATAGACAGGCATTATTAAATATAATACAAAATATTGTATTTCAGATTTATAAAATTTTATGTTATACAAAAAATATAAAATGGCATATAATTTCTCTTTGTGTGAATCATTAGCAATATTCTAAAGTATGTTTTATGGGAGGCCAAAGGCCTTAGATGTAAAATATTCCATGACCAACTGATCTTATTAAGAATAAGATTGTGTGGTATTTAGCAGATTAACACTCAATAGGATTTAATGAATGCACTGCATCTGTGAGTTGAAAACCCGTAACTGAAATTTTAGACTTTAGATTCTATTTATTCAAATGTAGAGTAAGGGTAGAAAAGACCTCAAATAGTTATGTGCTCAGAGTAATTAAAATTGCCACACAATTAACACAGCATATTATTCATTCATATTAGTAGCACATATATTTTTAAACTTATTTAGGAAATATAATTTCTCCCTATGTAACTATTTAAAATTAAATTTGCAGAATCTACTCTGTGAAGCTCATAGATTAAAAACTGGAGTATATCAGTTGCTAAAATATGTACTCAATATCTCCAACAATAAATTTCAGTGTGCAACACAGATTTTTTTAAAGACTGTATTGAAGAAAATTAAAGTCAAGTCAATATATTCTAGGAAAGGGTTAAATGTTAAAACTCATTATTTGGGCAACTCTGTTTGGGGTACCTACTTCTGAGCACCCATAACCACTCATCCATCACTAGTGGAAACGAACATCTGTTAGAAAGTGGACACACAGTTAGGCAAATGCTTCTGTTTAGCTTTTGTTTTCTTTGATCTCTCACTGAAGATGCTACTAATAGGAATGACACAAAAATCTCTTTATGACAGCAATTTTGAGAAGCAGCATCTATGGAAATATGGAAGGAGGCATGAAAAAATCCAGCAAGCTCTGTTCAGGTCTTTAGCACTAATAGCCCAGCTTTGGCTCGCAGATATACATGCAGGAGGTGATACTAAATTTGATCAGAGCTATGCAAACAGTCCTCAAGCAAAATAAGCATAAAGCATGATGCTTAGAAAGTTGGAAATACAATTTACACACGGAAAGCTATAGAAAAGCTGTTCTTGAAAACAGAAAATGTCCTGTTTCATCCTTACTGGGACCAAAGAGACATTTTTAAGTAAGAAATGTTCAAATTTTGTTTTTGTTTTTCCTCAAGGCACTAATGATCATATTTCTTTATGAAATTCTATAAACCCACAAAAAATCACATCTTCTGAAATAAAATGTGTTTCATTTCAGTCACTTAAAATGTGCGGGCAGTCATGATCTATCAAAGTCAGTGAGATGCTTGAAACTTATAAGTACGTTGAGAACTTCAGCTTCACCAAAGTAAAAACAGGGCATTTGTCTGAATATGCAATGATGCAATCACCAAAATAAATGCTCTTGCTGCACTCAATTAGGCATTGTATTGTACATGTGTGTTTATTCGATTGTGTGACGATACAGTGATTGAAATACACAGGCTCAGTGCATTTGTCTCAATCTGTAGTGCATTTATTTAAATGAACAATCAATCATAGGTCTCTGCTTTTAGCTTTTTCCTTGTATTTTTAGAGCACACTGAAGATAAGGCATGGTGAGTATGTTATAAAATAGTAAAAAATAAGTTAAATGCATATTAAAGAGCACAATATGAAATTGAAATTTTAGGAAAAGAATATATGTAACTAATATATGTTAATGGCCATCTGCTGTCTACATACATGTATACATAGGAGGTAAAAGTTGCATTGCAGCACTGTTCCTATTGATGAGTGGCTAGATCTATATTAGTATAAGCATTTATTTAATCATAATCTCTAAAATCTTTCTAACCTATAGTAAAATTTTATGGAGCTTGAGTTTAATTTCATATCATTACTTACTTACAACATGCTTTTTATTGTATTTCTCATGTTCAAGTCCCCAGATTTTTGTGATTCCTTTTCTTTTTTCTGTCCAATCTTTAAACTTATTCTTGGAAGGCAGAAGAGCATATCTTATAATTACAAGGAGTGGGCTTTGGGAGGGCAGTGTTTGTGCTTCTTGTATATGAACTAACTTGAAGAAAGTATCCATGAAGAGCAACTTACACCTCTTCTGATGTCCTGTAATGGATTTATTTATCTTAACTATAATTTCTTAACATTGTAATCATGGGTTTACATTCGAAAAAGACATTTGTTTCCAAGTGCTGTCTTAGGGTTTCGATTGCTGTGAAGAGACATGGTGACCGCAGCAACTCTTACAAAGAAAAACATTTATATGTAGCTTTCTTACAGTTTCAGAGATTTAGTTCATTGTCATCATGGCAAGAAGCATGGCAGCATGCAGGAAGACATGGTGCTGGAGAAGGAGCTGAGAGTTCTACATCTAGATCCTCAGGTAGCAGAAGGAGATGGTGTGCCACACTGGACATAGCTTGAGCATATGAGACCTCAGATCACACACCCACAGTGACACACTTCCTCCAACAAGGTCATACCTATTCTAATAAGGGTACACATCCTAAGAGTTCCACTTATTATGGGCCAATCATTCAAACATAAGAATCTACGGAGACCAGATCTATTAAAACCATCTAAGTGCCAAGATAGAGATAAGTTTCCTTCCTACTAGATTTGACTATGCCATTCTCTACTTAGCAAGCACTTTGTTACAGTGTTGAAAATTATCAAGACTGCAAATCTTGGCAGTCTTAACTTGTTTCTCAATTGTTTTAAATAGCATTCATAAAGAAAGTTACACTCTTTTTAAAAATACATCCAGTCACTCAATTCAATTTATTAATAGATCTCAATATTTCAGGCCCAGGGAACAAAGATGAGCAGGACAGATGCAGCTCTCTACCCACGGAATCAACAATCTAACAATCTTACATTGTAAATTACCACAGTTCATTTCAAAACTCAATTGTTTACCTAGCACATGCTTCACATTGTATATTTGTTTTTTGTTGTTAGTGTTTTACTTGGTAGCACATTTCCTAATAATCATCACGATGATTATCTTTTTCTACTGTTTTCCTCCATACCCAGTGTCTAGAACAAAGTATGTACTCAAAAGCTACCAGTACATTAGTATATTATACAATATGCCAGTATATTGTTAAGAGAAGAACAGAGAAATTTAGTTCTCACAAGAACAGAAAGCAACTACTACTGTGTAGTGAGTCATAGGAACTGGATGGCATGTCTGAAGTCTTATAGACTTTAGACCAGCAACTGGAGTTCAGTCAGGATGATTCACAATGATAAACTTGGCTTTTTGGGATTCTTTCATTGAGCTCCTCTAAGCAGCAGGTACTCATAAGGGGACTCCAGAGGGAGCCCAGAACAAATTCAGAACAGGTACTTACATTCCTTCAGTTACAATAAATATATTATAAAAGTTAAGTAAAGCTCCTAGAACAATGTAATTGTTTAAATCAAAATGGCCCCATAAGATCATGTTTGGAAGATTGGATCCCAGTTGGGAGGACTCTTTTGGAAGGATTATGAGGTGTGATCTTGCTGGAAGAGGCCTGTCAGTAGGGACAGTTTTGAGATCTCAAAACCATGTATATTCCCCTATCACTGCTTGTAGTTTGAAGTGTAGACTCTCAGCTGTTCCAGCCTCACCTCTGCCATCATGGACTCTAAACATCTGGAATGGTTAAGCCCAACTAAATACTTCCTTTTACATATCAACTTGATCATTTTTTTTTTTTAGTTTGTTTGTGTTGTTTTAGTTTAACAGAGAAATAGAAAAGTAACTAATACAAATGTGCATATTTTTCCTATAGTAGTAATTAGTATGTATAGGGACAAAGAATATATAATTTTTAGTGAAAATGTTATGAATTATAATCACTTTATAAAAGGGATAAAGCAAAGTTTTCATATCCCCTTTGTATCTAAAGCAGAAAACAAGTCTGTGGCATTTCTTACAAGAAAACTGTATTTAATCGGCATGAGTTCAGTAGACAAGTAAGAATTCATTCCATTGCTGATAAAAGTTTTTAAAAATAAGTCAATACTATAAACATACTAAAGATTACTATTCAGGAATCTAGTTAGTTAGTAAGTTAGCTTGTTTGTTATTGACACTGGGTCTCACTATATAGCCTTGGCTAACATGGAATTCAGTATGTAGGTCAGGTTGACCTTGACATCATAGAGATTTACCTGTCTCTGCATCCAGAGTGTTGGTGGATATGCCACCATGTCCAGTTCAAGCATGGACATAGAGCATGCTTTTCAATATTAGAATGCTGTGGTTTTGACACAGAGAATACTCAAATATAATGGTCAGAATACTCCAGAATAGTAAATCAGATTTTAGCCCTATCTTTCTTCCATGAACCATCATCGTAATACCTACACAACCCTAGTACTAGTTTTAGAAAAGCTAGCACTTGTCAAACATATCACAGGATAGATTTCAGAGCTTGAAAGGTTTGTGACATGTGTGGCATTCATACTTGTAGTCACAGAACTCATGACTTAAAGAACAAAGATATTATCACACGTGAGGCTAATCTGGACTACAAAGAGCTCCATGTCTGTCCGGCAACACAGCCAGAACCTTTTTCGAAATGCTAAACCAATTAAAGTGTTTATCTTTTTCTTGAAAATATTACGCACAAAGTAGCTATTAGTTTAGCAATAACTGCTAAACATATCCATTAACTTAAAGAGAAAATGACTGATTGGCCACTTATTACTGTATTTACACTTGTTTGAAACTTCCAGTTCATTCTGCCCTGTGATCTGTACGAACATTCGGACATGACTAGTCCTAGCTATGATTTAGTATAGCAGGTCTTGTCAGTCTGCCAGCTACCAAATTACATGGAGACTCATTATTAGTTATGAATTCTGGTTCTTATCTATGCTTATTCCGCTTGCTCTTATAACTTAAATTATCTTGTGTCTCCCCATCTACATTTTGCCGTGGGCTTTCTTTGGAATTTGGCATGATCCTCTTTCTCTTAGGAAATTCAGTACTGTCTGAATCCTGAGTAAAGGAGTCAAATAAACTGAGAGCCGAGTAACTCATTCACATCCATAGTTCCAGGGGCTGGATGACTCCAAGCCAAGGGAAGACCCAAACTAGATGGAGATAATTTTCCTGTTATGCACCTGAGTCATGTGGCTATCTAGCACAAGTGTGCACCTGTTTCTTCACCAGAAACAACAGTCACCCTGCATGAGTAAGCTACAGATCCCAAAAAGATCCATGTGAAATTCAGACTAACTACCCTATACTTGGCAGCTTGTTTCCACCAGGACAAGCTTCTCAAATGACTCTCAGTTTGTTAATAAAAACTGTACTGTGGCCACCATCAACTCTCTTAGGTATTAGTTATCAATATTATTTTTGCATAAGAGTGCCTATGGTACACTACTGTTATCACTTCCTTGTTATTCTTTAAATGCTTCTAATCAACCCCCCCGCCCCCGATGATTGGTATATTTGGTCCCATGAAACCTGAAGCAATCCTGGTTTTACAGATTCCCTCTACATGATACCTGCACATTTACTTCACTCTCAGGTGATTCCTGCTGTGTACCACAAAGTGAACATACATAGACTGACAGTAAGAGAACCTGCCTTCATATTCCTTAAAAAGGAAAAGGTATCAACAGACCTGCAAAATTACCAAAAAGTAAAAGACAGGTGGTGTATCCAGAGTAACTATCCGAAATTAAAACCAAAGTACAATAGCAATAAGGGCTCCTTTGGGGAGGGCAATCTTTGCAGGTGTCAGGCTGGAAAGTAAACCTTGAAGAGTTGAGAATGAAAACTCACTTCAGATTGTCTTCTCACCATGGACCAAGACTTCCAAAAGTTCATTGTCAGCATAATTAAAGCACAATCCAATTTTCTGGAAAAAAAAAAAAAAGGTTTCATGTGTAATACAATCCCTCATTCACAAGAAACCATAATTACATACCCAAGGTACATGTCACTTATTTTTCAAGAAGATGCATTTTAGAGATAGGTTTCATGTATTAGTTTCAGGCATGGAAAGGGTCTGTCCTAGCTTATGATAATACAGATAACATAGAGGTTATTTGAGCTATTATCCACCTATGGTCCCAGCTGTAGGTGCTTTGCAGAGCCCCTGGTTGGAAGGGTCATCTAGATGACTAGGCACATCCTATACTTTTGGTTGTAGCAGCTTGATATGGCCTGGTCCAATAGATAGCACAGATCACCAAGCTGTTAATTATGTTCCAATTCCCAGTCTTCTGGATAGAAAAACAGGTATTTCCTCCCCTGACAAAACAGCCCTACATGATTAACATTCCTGGTCTTCCTCTATGTCTGTGGTTACAGGGACCTTCACATTATGCTCCTAACAACTTCTAATGCAGTAACATTTATCATGGGCTGGCATTACTGTACGTACCTTGTTTATATCTGGAATAAAAATCAACAAGAGTGAGAGTGTTTTCCATTCTGTTGACTACCCTAGTAACAATGGAGATTATTAAAATTCTGGGACTAGATAAATGAGAAAACAAAACACCTAAACACTAAAGGAACAGATTTGTACCTCAGAACTATTGTATCCTAACAATATGCTAACAGTAACCACAGAGTATAAATGAATACAAATTAGTAGAGATTTGCAAAACAAATAAATAAATGTACCTGATGTCCTATAGCAGTGTTCTGGTTCAGGACACTAAAATGTACCAGGAACACACAGGTTGTTGGTGCTATCATTGAACAATGCATCATTCAGTACCTTTATAATTTCAAACATACTGTGGGTACAGAAGTCACAGGCTCATCTATTTTTCTAACCAATAAAGAAATCAAGCTTAGATAGAACTAATATTTTTTTTTAATTTTTGATAGCGTATATTTTGGTTTTTCAAAAATCAATAGACTGAAATCCTGTCATGCGTCTAGGTCTAGACAGCGGTTCCTGAAAACTCTATGCCGTGTTGCAGTGTTCTTCTAGAATATGGGAGGTGCTTAACAATGAATCAAACCATGCAGTCTACTCTACAGCAGAGGGAACTGTTAGTACATTTAGCAGCAGAGAGGTATAGACAGGCAAGAGGGGAAGAGATCGTATAGGTATGTATCTCAGGCCTGGATCCCTTCTCCTTTTAAATATTTCATTTTGCTGCAAACTTGCACCCTGCCAACACCTTGTAGCCAATTGTGAATGCTATCTCTAAAAGGTTGGCTTTGAATGATAAAGAACATAGCTTTTCTTTTTACTTGACTTTCTGTCTATTCCATTGTCATTCAGACCAAGTTTTAGTTACCTGCCTGAGTCCCTAAGGATTTTCACTACTGTTCTCCCCTCCCATTGCTCCAGACATCGCCTCATCTGACCTCTCCACCTCCTTCTCACAATCTCAACCAGCTGGAACAATTTCTTATTTTCCTTTGACAAGTGTCATATCTTACTCAAGACTCCTTAAAACTGTTCTCTTCTGAGCAGGCAATTCCAAGCTTTCTTTCGATGAATACGTGGGAATCTTTTTCGTGACATCTACCTCTCTACTAATAGTTAGGGTCTGATGCCCTAATCTGCTATCTAATCTACCAACCTCTCCTGTCTCAATAGGCTGTGCTTTCCTCCTCCTAAAAAGTGCCAGTAAATCAAAGAGAATTACAGCCCATCACAAGAGACATCCCATTACCACTTTGATAAAACGGTTACTATAACTACAAATAGTAACCACATTTAGTGACCCTAGTGCACAGATTTCTAACATGTCTGGTTCATGTGATCTTTAGGCATTGAGGTAAATTATGCCATTTAAATTCCATCTGAATTATTTAGATCTGGAAAGAAAGGTGAATTACAATTTTAATAAAGAACTGAGTAGCACAGTAGTACCAACATTTATAAAATTATTATTTTTATTATCATGTATGTTTTATAAGATTCTGATGCCAAAAAAACCCAGAAATCATAAAGGTTTTGTGGCCAGTCTGACATACAGTACCACACACTTCCCACTTTGGAAATACATAATAGACATTATAAGGAAGTTTGTGAATGACCCTGTTAAACAACCTCTATGATTTTATTTGTATTTTACAAATTTGTACCTCTTGAGAATTCTCCTTTTGATTAGCACGTGGCTAATCATTACCTAGTGTAGGGGTATTGTGTTGTTTCACGGTAAATAATTGTCCCACCCACTGGTTTAATAAAAAGCACTGATTGGCTAAAGGCAGGCAGAAAGTGTGGGCGGGGCTACCAGACTAAGAAAATCTCTGAGATCAGAATGCCAGAGTAGAATGCCAGAGAGAAGCCGAAAGAAGCAGAGGACAACCATGCCTCTCTAAGAAAAGGTACTGAGCCTTATGGCTGAACAGGATGAGTCATGGGTTAGATGAAGGGTAGAGAGCTAGCAAGCTGTATGCCTGGGCCTGAGGCTGATCAGCCTAAAACTATTGAAAGCATCTGTGTGTCTCTGTGGGTCTGCAGGTCTGCAGGTCTGAGGGTCTGTGGGCCTAAATCTGGAGGCTAGGCCCGAAAGTCCAGGCCAGAAACCACTTACTACAACCTAGTTATTATTAACTACAAGTTTCAACTGCAATCTGGTGACATTTATTAATATATCCCCCAAAGTTCCCTGTGAGAGTCCAAAGGATATTAGATCTCACACACACACACACACACTGTTACAACACATACATACACACTGCTGGCCAGAGGTCCAGACTCATAGACCTACATGCAGTCCCAGAGCACTTAGCTGCCTGCCATTGCTTAGACCCCCAAAATTACTCAGAAGCTTATATTAACTTCATACTGTTTGGCCTATGGCTCAGGCACATTGCTAGCTTGCTCCCTCATCTTAACTCAACCCATTCTCATTAATCTGCCATGTGGCCTGTGGCTCACCTGTGTTCCTTACATGTTTCTTCTTTGGGTGCCTCGCTCAATCTCTCTCTGACTCTGCTCTCCTCCTACCTATGGACTGACTTCCCTGCCTACTTCTTCTATGGTGCCTGTCATTGCCAAAACAGTCCTTTGTTTGAAAATTGAGAAACACAGCATACAGAAAGACATTCCCACATCACACACACATTTGAACAATGGATAGCTATCACTATTAAGATTATTAGAGAGAGGCAAGGATAATTTGGCTTTGGAGATGTAACATTCCAACTATCTACAATTAAGAAGTTCTAGTCAGTCAATAAGATGTACAGTGTCTGTAATGAAGTAAGGCTTTCTTTCTCTTATTTCCTAGAAAATAATATACATAGCATATCTTATAAAGTCATGCAACATCATGTTTTAATTTATCAACATCCTTCAAGATTAATTTCCCTATGACAATTTATTATTCCCTAACCCCTGTTCTAGTTACTTTTAAATTTTTTAATTAAAATATAATCACATCTTCTTTCCCCTTTCACTTCCTTTAACCTTGCCCACGTACTTCATCCAAAGGTTGTGGCTGCTGGTTCTTGATATATACCTCTTGTATGTGTGTGTGTTGGTGTGTGTGTGTGTGTGTGTGTGTGTGTGTGTGTGTGTGTGTGTGTGTATACTTGGTCCGTATAATGTTACTTGCATGTATACGGCTTTAGAGACAATAAACGTTCCCCAGGAAACAGAGAGCCAGAAAAACTATGAGACTATGACTACGAGACTGTTTCTTCTAGAAATGACAGAGATGTTACACCCATAAAGTCTTAAGAAAAGGGCTGCCTAAGCACAAAGTGAATAAGGATGATAGAAACAGCAATGTTAAATGGAAAAGGGCAATCTCAAGGGCCACAGCCCTAGACGACAAACTACAGCCAACTAAAGAATGTCAATAACTACAGAAAATAGTCATTCCCATGAAAGATATTTTTTAATCATCATTTTAACTCATGTTTGAGGAATTCAAAACTATCTTATGGATATTGGCTAAAATTCACTTTCTTTATAAAGATTTATACAATTTGGATGAATTAGACACATGATTTTTATATCGTCTATTACTCTATTTTTCAAATCTGTGCATGTGCTCTAAAATGTAGGGCTGTTTTCTAAACTCCTGCTCTGCTCTCCCACCCTGACAATCTGCTTATGTGAGCTTACCAAAACCTGCCCATGCTCTGAGGGCTTTCAATGGTGCTTTCTGTGTAAGGGATTCTAGGATGCCCTTTTATACGTTCTGTTGTGTCCTCCAAATGCAATTTAATTTTACTCTAACTTATAATAATAATTTATTGTGTATCCAAGGACTTGTTTGAGAGTCTCTGAGAGACAGAAAACTCCTGATGGATAAGGTTTATGTTTGCTCCATTCCAGATTGTTCAAACAAAGAAAGTATTTCTAGTTAAATCATATGATCCACATACAGCCATTAGTGTCAGAGTGAAGATCAGATTCTGTCACCGTTGAGGAAGGTGTTGTCTCTAGTAGTACAACCAAGGTTGTGGAGAATGGGCTCAGGACTTCTCATTCTTGTGCTCATAGGAACCATAAGGTAGCATCGGTTTTTACTATTGCTGTGCACTGCTCTATTATGTTCTAGTGATATTTTGATAATGAGAAGTGATGATATGTGAAATTACTATGTAAGTAAAGATGTGCTATTTTGCATTAATCTCATAAAAGGGAGAACTAAGGAAATTATTGTTCTCATAAATAATATTATAATGATGAATAGAGTAACATTTGAGATTGATATAAATGTGATTTGATTCCCTTACTCAGGGGCATCCTAATTCTATGATCATTGTAAACTCTCTGGGCCTCTATGTTTTCACTTACACAATGTCAAACAACATAGAAATTGAGCACTGGGCATCAGCATTATGCTAAGTGTTGGGTAGCTTACTGGTGTTAGCAAACAAAAATCTCAGTTTTTATAAGCCTATGCGATAGATAGACCTTTTTTATATGTAAGGAGTATCATCTCAGGAATTATTCAAATTAATTGAATAGAGATATACATAGAACTACAATTCAGCTGAAGCAATAGTTATAACCCAATTCACTACATTTAAAGCAACTTCTGAGACAAAAAAAAAAAAAACATATTGAGTATGAATTCACCTGTTACAAGACAATAAATTTGCCCCCACAGAAATCCCTTTTTGATTTCCTTCTATACTCATCAAAAACGGGATTTGTCCATGTCTAAATCAACACTGAGAAGCCCCGTATTTTAAGAATGGTTTGTCAAAAAATGGAACCATGCCTGCAAAGTGTCTTAAAAGTTCAAAAGCCATCATAAATCTAAATTTTTGTACCTTGTTAAACGGACACCATAATTATGTACCTGCTTGCTTGGTATTCTCAGATAATCCTTCCAAAAGGAACTGCCATCTTATGTGAGGGTTCAAAAACACATGTCTACTTAAATTGTTTTCTAAAAAATAATACTTGTAAACATCTTGAATTATCAATTTTTTTTGTCAACATAGGTAAAATGCTCAGAGAATAAAATGATTCTATCCAGGCAGCCTCTGATTCCTTTCCAGAGTGTCATGTCTCGTGTCTACTGATATTTGAGTTGATACTATAGGAGGCTGTCATGTCTTTAATACTTTGTCACTGTCTTCCATTAATGTTCAGATTTGAACTTCAGCATCCAAGTCTTGATTTCAGATTTAGAGCTTTAGAGAAATGTAATTACACACAAAGTTCACTGCTCTTTTTTTTTTTTTTTTTTTCTGGAAAGCTTTGTCTAAGTAACTAGGAACTTCCTTTTCTCCAATGCACACATGCAAATGCATAAGCACAGCATGTGTAATCAAAGAAGTGCCAAGAAGTGTGCAGATGTAACATGAAAACTCAGCCAATCATCTAAATGTTTAAAAAATACCCAGATGTTAGATATGATAGAGATAAACCATCTGGTGCTTCAGCTTTGTTTTTACTTTTCATCCAGCTGTTGAGTGCTGTGGAAGGACAGGCTTGTTCTTTGGCTAAAGTTGAACAAAGATAAGGCTGTCACTTGTGTACTGCTAGTCTTTCAGAAAGCATTTCCAAACCTCTAGTTCTGACATCTTTAATATTCTTGAGTGACACCATCAGTCTGCCAACTAGTCTTTTTGTCCTAGGACATGTGTTTTTAAGAGACCAGTTCCTCTTATAAATAGCACTACATCATACCAGTTGATGGACTGGAAGATGTTGTACAGAAACTGCCTGCTCTAACACCAGCAAATACGAACATCATGAGACACCCAAATCAAGTTCCATAGCAGAAGTGGCCCAGTCTTTAGAACAAAAACTCATTTGAAAGTGTCTTAGAAAACTTTTGAATTATTATAAGTGTCATAATTGGGTTAAAAATTGATATCTAAAATTAATGAGTAACATTTTTTCTTTACATATAGTTTACTATTTATATTTTAATATTACTTTTTAAAATATCACTTTATTTTTAAAATAGTAATAAAAATAAATTCACTTTTTCTCCACACAACAAGGCATTATGTATATGTTTAGTACTGACAAAAGACACAAAAACGTCCTACAACGAAACATTAAGTAATAATGAAATGATACTGCAAATATTGTGTTAACTATAAAACCATCACAAAGTCACCATACTCATGCCAGTCTCATAAAAGATATTAAATAATACCACAAGCTAACATAGAGAGAAATGGTGGAGAAAAATGCTCAGGAAAAGCATAGAGGGAAAGATGGGCATGAAATTTGTAGATACTTCTTGGGTAGGCTTTCAAAGTGGCATGTGACAGAGCCAAGCACAAATCCTCTTACTTATTAACAAGATTTGTCCCTGAGCCTGTCAAACATTGCTTTGAAAGTACCTGCTTTTGTGAAAGTTATACTGCTTTTCCCTGCCAGGTTTACTCCTGAGAGATTAATGAATAATCTCTTTAGGTTTCATCATTTCATTTCTGTGAATATGAAAAATTGTTTTGAGCACTCTTCATATACACATACAACATTATAGGAATAAGTGCTTATTGTTATGTTACATGTTAAAGGCCCTGGAGACACTATTTTCCTCATTGGCAATAATTATTCTATCAAAATAATCTTAAGATTTATCCTTGAAAGTTTCTAACTAATGCATTTGTGCCTTGATACCATAAGGCGGTAGTTTTCAACCTTAACAGATGTTTTTACAATTATTTACCATTGTGAAATGAAATTCACAGACACCGCAGCCATGCTGAGGCTATTACTGAACAAACCTAGTAGCATACTTGGGTCCCAACTTTAAAATAAAGATAATATAAAAAATATATATCATAGAAAAGAGTTGATATCTGAAATGTGAACATGTAAACCTTCCTATATAAGGAAGACACAAAGTGTAGCGCTGACTGGTATGTATGCAGGGATCATTCTAGGTTTGTTAGAAACATCAGCTCAAGTAAAGATATTACTTTGATACAGCAATACTACAGTTACTACTGGTGACTAACAATAAAATTCAAAATAATCTTCTATGTATATGTTAGTTTGATTCCTAGGAAAGTTAGGGCATACTGTACAGTATGGAAGGCTTGTGATTGTAGTGCTGGAGAGGTGACTCAGCAGTTAAAAACATATACTGCTGTTGCAAAGGACCTAAATTTGATTCCCAGCATCTATATTGGGCTGCTCCCAGCCGCTTATCACTCCAGTTCCAGTCTTTCCCACCTCCACTTCTACAATCTGTGGGCACCTACAATCTCACATGCACATACACAAACACACCACATAACTAAGAACAAAGCAAAATACAATTTTTAAAATCTTAAGTCTAAAATGGAAATGGAGTATAAGTTTAGATAATGATAAGTAGGTATTTCAAATACATGCATGTCTGCCTCATAAAATTCTCAAAAGCTCTACAATCATGGGACAGCTGATCTCTCAATTAGTTGGACCTTCCTGTAGGCCACAAATATTTAGCTTCCCTTGGCCAGACCAAGTGATGGCCATATATACAATCTATTTCCTACAAAGGCCTAATACAACCCATACATTTCTTAAATTCTACATAAGGTATCCCGGTTCTTCCATGTAAACACTGCTGTAATTTTGGAGGGCTGAAAGAAAACCTAACTATGTCGTTATGGTGTCATATTCCTGTCAGTATGACATTTACCCATCACTGACAAATGTTCTAAGTCCACACAACTCTTGATGTTAGGCTCATGAACTCTATACCAAATGTATTCATTAACATTTTTATTCTAATGTGTAAATATATAGAGATTGAGCACATGGGTTTATCATATGGGCTGGGGGCATTTTAGTGAAATTTATTGAAGTATCACATGCTAGGATTGACTACTGCATTTACAGAGAAAGAATATACTTTTGAAAGAATAACATTTCATATGCATAAAGACTCTAGAAATAAAGTACATAATGTATAAAGCAGAAGATAAAATGAAATGCAGAAAAATGGGGAAAGAGAAAAAAGAAACTGGTACAAGCTGTTGTTTCAGAGGAAAGAATGTTGCCATATGACATGATATGGTGCTAGATTTATTATTCCATTTATCCATTTATCCTTAAAACAAACCAACCATAGATGTTTACCTTTGAAATATAAAGTTGCTGCTCCTGTGAAGCACAGTTTTACAGAACCATGGATTTATGGTTTCACAAGGTATCAGTCACACTTCCATGGCATTTGCTGATATAAATATAAAAGCTTCATTTTAAAGGATAAATAAAGCCACACTATTATCTAAACAGGGTAAAATTTAACATCCTTGTGGTTTGTGGAAATTTTTGATGTGCCTGCTGGCTTTTCAATAAAAATCAATTATGCCTTAAATGCGAGCGGTAGTCAACATACTACAGACTATAAATTCAATTTCATACTCAGAAATATGGATTAGCTGAACTTGATGCCCTTCCATTGATTTCAGAAAGCAAAAGCTGATAAGGTAAATAATAGTAAGAGGCTCTCTGACACTCCACATCAAGTTCCGGATTTCCATATTATTTTTGTAAGAACTTTGCAGTCACCACAATATCCTCCTTGTGAAATATGTATGATGAATAGATATTATATGGATTGCTGATTCATCTCTCCATACAAAATGGATATTTGGCTTTCATAAGTCAAGGAAAGAGCTGCAACAGGGAAAAAAAAAAGATTATGCTTATTTCCCTGGGCTCAGCATGAAATGTATGTCAAGCAATTGTGAATAAATCCTGTGAGTAATTAGAACACAGATTAAACAGTGAGCTTCCATCTATAAATAAAAATTGTATAAAGCCAGAACTCACGATACCTTTTAGTTCTTCAACAAATTTATGTATATGTGTATGAGAGGCAGAGAGAGAGTGAGGAAGACAGGCAGGGAGAGAGAATTTTTAAGCACCAAAAAAGAAAGATCCAATTTTTCTACTCATTCAAAGGAATACCTTAAATGGCTGGGATCTCAACAAGGGCGGGATCTTCAGAGGGGAGAGAAGCTGATTTGGCATTAAGAAACTGGAGAAATAATGACTGTGAATAAGAAATGTAGAATAGTTTTCAGCCTAATAAATACAATTACATCCAAGACGAATTTCTTCTTTCTCCCTTTAATGTGCAGAATACTTAGGTTTTATAGAGCTGCCCGGGTCCACACATGGAGCATGGCATGACTTAGCTATTCTCTTTTCAGTAAGCATAGCAAACTCAGTTTAAATTCTGATCTATGAAAATTTCCTCCATGGGACCCCAGTCTCTCCACTCCCTCCCCACAGGGCGCTGCTTTACTCACAAACAAGGATTGCTTTGTCTCACATCCAGCATTTGAATGAAACAAGACTATGCTTCTATCAGGCACATGATGCACATTCTTAAAACAAGGGTATTGCAGCCTTTCTTGAAGGAATCACTTTTGGGATTTCATATTCTCATTTTCATAAAATTCCTACTTCAAAAATTGATACTTGAATTTCTCAAGATAGTGGTGATTCATTAGAATGCATTTGTGTATTACTTGTGCTGACTTAACACGAGGTTTCATTAATGGAACCCAGCCATGGGAATGCTGTATTGAAAATACACAAAAAGAAATAGAACTTGAAGAAAAAAATACTTTTAGGTAATTTTGTATATGTTTGGCTATAGAATATTTGTTATTCCTTCTGATAACTTTTGACAGGAACCATACAAGTACATTTCAGCAGTTTTCATAAGCTCCTTCTTTTTTGATATTTTATTAACAAGTAAATTTTTATATGGGGACATCATGAGAGTAGTAGAAAAGGATAATATAGTCTCATTCTGACATTTCCACTATTTACTGGTTGGACATAAAAACAATCAAGGATCATTTCTTCTGTGTGTGTACTTGTTTATGAATAACACTGTGCTTTCAGAGCAAGAAATGTGGGGGCATATTTTCCATCATGGTCCTTTTCATCTTAGTAAGAAGACAACTAGAGATCATATTTGTCTCATGCCACTGTACACTCATGTATCTATTAAAAAATGAAGTTTCTGATAAATATTTATTATAGGTTTACAAAATTTTAACTTCTAACTTTCACTACTTGAAACTCATCTAGTAAAAAAAAAAAAGCCACAGCCAATCATTTTTATCATATGCTGTAATGCAGCTGGGGCATGTGAGCAAGAGGAACACATTGTTTATGAAAAACAATTCTTGTAGATACACTTGGAAAGCTGCAAACATTCATAAACAGCTACTCTTTGGGGATAGAGAAAACCTGCCATTAAACAGGTGTTAGAATTTAAATGACATCTCATTAGTGACTCCTTTTTGCAGCTCAGAGACAAATAAAACCTTCATTTAAAAGCATTAGTGCTATTCCTAAGGGTTTCTGGTATCATAATGTTTTGTTTTATGAAGATATTTAGCTTCTCCCAGCATTCTTGCTTATTTATACAAAATAAACCAATTGCATCTGCAAGTTTATCTGAGTGTGAAGTCAGGGGGTGAATTCAACCTCCTCAAGTAGTTTCTTTTGCTTTGCCCCTCCCTTGTCTTGAGCAAGTCCATGAGGTTGGAGGACAGCGTTTTAAACAACCGTAAATTTGAGCTACACTTCCTGATGCAGATTCAGTCTTTGTTTCATTTGCTCTCAATTAAACAACTTCCTTTCTTTCTGGGTGTCAGTTCCACTAACTATTTTGCCAATTGCTCTTAATATAAAAAGTCATGAATTATAGCTGAGCATATGTCTACTGAAAGCTCACCTGCTAATTTTGAAAACCATCTCTTCTAACATTGTATAATTTTCTCATAGAGACAGCTATCTAAGTTTACATATAAACCCAAAGAACACCACTCAGGATGTGTCTCAACAAAGTTAAAAATCATTTTTAAAAAAATTCAATGATCTCATAGTTTTGAGAACTCAACACATTTCATTCATCTGTGTGAATCCTTTTAAATCTACCAATTACAGTTGACCACTGTATTTCAAGAAGCATTAACTAAGGCAAACATTGGGGTTTTCTAAGTTTCTGTATTAAAATAATAATAATGTCTTTTGCTGAGAAATTACAATGATGTATTTTGATAATGTAATGATAACTGAATCATATCAGGCTCAGAGAGAGCTTAAACTTGGATGGGACACAGTTTCTGGAGAAAGGAGAGAAGCTAATTCTTAGGTATCTATAACATGCTAAAGACTGTTGAAAAACGTTGGCAGGTGAAAGTCACAGAGAGAACAAATGACAATATGAGGAGTGGAGGAAGAGATGCCATCCGCAGTGCCTGAATGTGTGTGCACTAACTTCTGAAAAGTGGGCGGGCAGTGAAGACTCTACTTACCTGTATGGGCAAAGACAAATGATTATAGGTTATTGTTCGGGATTATGCTGAGATAGCTTGTGTCTTAATTAGGCTTTTCATTTGTCTGTTTGTTTGTTTTTCTGCAAAAAGACACCATGATCAAGGAAACTAATCTAAAGGAAAAACATTTAGATGGGGCTAGCTTACAGGCACAGAGGTTTGGTTCATTCTTGTCATAGGAAGAAGCAGGGTGGTATGCAGGTAGACATGGTGCTGGAGAAGGAGCTGAGCATTCTACAGAGAACCAGAAGGCAGCAGGAAAAGAAACTGGGCGTGGCTTAAGTTTCTGAAACCCTATGACACACTTCCTCCAACAAGGCCTCACCTACTCTTAAGGGGCCTTAAGCCTAATAAGGCCACTCCCTAGGAGCCTAAAGGGCCGTTTTGATTCAAATCTCACAGCCTAAGAACCTAACATGGTAAACCAGTCCTTATAGATCCTCCTCCCATAAACATGACTAGGTAATTGGCAAGGTTCTGCACCAGGCATTGTAGTCTCCTTGTTGAGCAGGCTTAAGTTCTGTTCTAGAGCTATTGGTTACCACGAGCCCCCATTTCATCTCCTAGGGTTATTGTGCCATTCTGGTTGTTGATATAGTTAATATGTATCAAAAAGGGATAGGGTTATTGGTCACCTCCCTTCTTTGATAGCCATCTGGTAACAAAAATATAATTCTAAGAGAGGAGGCATTCAGCTCTGTTACTACTCAGAGGTCTCTGAACCCTGTTTCTAAAGTGAATGGTGTCCTATGCAATAGGAGTTACCTTCTACCATAGGGAGTACCTATGTGTGAGCTAAGCAGGAATGGCACCGATGAACAAGCCTAGCTGTTAGAGCAAAGCCCATGAAGCCTCAGACAGACATAAAGAACTACAGGCCACTGTGGAAAGCCAGGAGAGAGAAAGCAGTCTTCCCCAGAGAAGAGCACTGACTGGATTCCAATGCCCTCCTCAAAAGAAGAAGAAAGGGGAAGAAAGGAAAAAAACAGCCCCCATCATACATCCAGGTAGCATTATAAAAATTGAACAGGTAATATTTAGGAATATGTATGTCTCTACATATACATATGCAAACCATTCATTTTGAAGAGAGTAAGTAGGAGTATTGGGAGAGTTTGAAGACAGAAAAAAAGAAAATATAAATAGATCTGATCTGTAAACAAGGACCATGCTGATGTCTAAAAAGAAAACTAGCAAGATACAAATGTTTTTGAGTACCAAACCAAGGAAGGGATCTGAAACTTGTGAAAGGCAAGGAGCCTTTACCTTTCTGAGACGGCAGAATCTAAGGAAAGACAAGATTGAAGGGAGAGCTCCTCAGAGGCTGTCTATCCAGCACAGCTATCAATAGTTAGGTGTCTTGCCCTGCAGATTAATATTGTGAGAGAACACAGCGTGGGTCTGTATATGTAGAGGGGGCATGTATGTGTAGGGAGGTGTTCACGGTATAGAACTAGGTGGTACTGATTAGAATATGTCCAAGAACAAGAAGCAAGAGAGACTAAAGACAGTTATTAGCCTAAGTGAGATGGATGATAGACATACTTAGAACCAAGCTTTATCACAAAATCTTGAGGACATTTCATAAAGTAACAGCACTGGCCAATCCTCCAGTTACAGGTTAAGATTTTGTTGTTGCTCTACAACTGAATACTAAAGTTTAGGATAATTATGCTCATAATT
Source organism: Phyllotis vaccarum (assembly GCA_033318265.1). Lineage (NCBI taxonomy): Eukaryota > Metazoa > Chordata > Mammalia > Rodentia > Cricetidae > Phyllotis > Phyllotis vaccarum. Next base: position 132,112,140 of record JARWLC010000005.1, read on the forward strand.
TACAAGGAAGGGCCAAGAAAGAAGTCGGTGACTCTGACTTAGAAACATATTAGTATTATGTAATCATTATTAAAGTCAGTGACAAAACCAAGACTTGAAATATATTTGTAGGTTTAGCTGCATAAAAATGTTCCGTGAGAGATATTAGCATTAAAAATAGAGACATCACAAAAATGAAAAGAAAAAATGAGATATAGAGAAAACCTGTATGCTTATTGTGATGGTCTAGAATGCATTCAGTTACAATTTGTAATTATTGAATAAAAATAACATGAGAAATGAAGAAATTGCTTATTTAGCATTGCTTATTATGATAATTGCTAAATCAAACCCAGTCAAATTTGACAAAGTTTTGATTCTGTGGTCATTTTATATTATCATCTAGTTCTCACTCAGTCACCCTGTAAGTAACAAGCAGAGCCCAAAGAAAGGGGTTAATCAGCGTGGTAAAGGAGACACAGCAGCACGTGCGGGAAAGATTGAGTTTCAGGCTGTAAGAAAAAATAGTAGAGATGCTGTAGCTGAAATCAGTTTATATCATAACATGTCTAACCTCTGACCTAATTCTTAGGACATCTCTATGATAACTCCAGAACATCCGAATGTAGATATGCTTATTTCTGACATTTAAATAACAATCCCTTTTGACTAAAATGAACACACGTTTTCTTTTTCCTTGACTTTATTTTAGTCTACATACAGGAAATAAATTAAGAGTTTAGGAGAGGGATGAAAAGCAAAGGGAAAGATAAAAAAAGTATGTACCAAATTCTTTGGGCAGCTTGTCTTTTTTTTTACTGTGGCAAAAGCTAAATGTTGTGATCTATCTCGGTGTTCTTGGGGCCTTCTCCATCTAACTTACCTCATCCTTGCTCAGGTCCTTTTCCTCTATGGAACCCATCTTCTCCCAACACCAATTCAGAGGTAAGCCTATCTTGGTCATGTACATATTTTTGTTAATTCAGTTCAACATCATGTATGAGTCATTAGTCTCTTGTACAGAATAAATGTAACGGACTCAGCAATACTATTTATTTGTTTTACATCCAGACCTCAGTTTTCCCTGCCTCCTCTCAATCCTTCTCCACAATCTGCCCCATCTCCCGAGCACTCTTCCTCTGTTTCTATTCAGAAAAGGTCAGGCCTCCAATTGATATCAATGAAACATGGCATATCAAGTTGCCTTAAGACTAAGCCTTGTATTCAAGCCGGACAAGGCAACCCAGTATGAGGAATGGGGTCCCAAAAGCCAGGCAAAGAGTCAGAGACAGTCCCTGCTCCCATTGTTAGGGGTCCCACAAGAAGGCCAAGCTACACACCTATCACATACATGCAGAGTGTCTAGGTCAGTCAAGCATAGGCTCCCTAGTTGTCAGTTCGGTCTCAGTGAGCTCTTCTGAGCTCAGATTAGATGTTGATTTTATGGGTTTTCTTATGATGTCCTTGACCCACCTGGCTATTACAGTCCTTCTCCCTCTCTTCAGCTGAATTCTGAGTTTGGCCTAATGCTTCACTGTGGTTCTCTTCATCTGTTTCTACCAGTTTCCGAAAGAAGCCTCTCTGATTAGAAATACTACATTTTAAGTGGTGGTAACTATAAAGACTCACTTGGCTTCCCATATACATGTCTTTTCTACCTGTACCTAGGACCTTGCATCTACTTAGACTGACTTTGGAAAACCTTCTTATTTTTGGAAGGCAAAATAGAACACTTGGTTAGAAAATCATTCCATAAATTCTGTCTTATCTTCTTCTTTGCCCAAACCTCCAGGTCCACTTCCAGGTTCTGAATCTATTGGCCCTGTCTTTTATATAGAGGGTACGGGGAAACACTAAAAAAGTGAATTGTAATTGGTAATACTGAAACCAGGAAAATCCACTCCCAAGCCATGGCTGGGTCATTTGCTGTCATTATCCACATATCTGAGCCACCCATTCTCCCTTGTATTTATTAATGAAAACATCAAGCTCACATAAACTAGTTTACGATTATTCAGCTAACAGTATCGTAGTGAGAATTCAAAGTCAAAGAACTTCCATTCTGTGAGCTCAGATCCCCAACAATGTCATCTTTACCCAAGCTTCTTTTCATATCAAATTGCAAGGCAGCATCACCAACTTCAAATAATACAAAATGATCATAAAATGAAAGCAAAAATCTGATAATGTAAATGTAATAATGTTACTGAATAGCCAGCTAATTATGAACTAAGCACGTCGGTCTCACTTCAATAGTTTTCTGTAGTGCTGCTTTGGAAAGATCCAGAAAGCCACAAGACAAACAAACAAACAAACAAAAATCCAAACAACAAAAGCATTAAAAAAACAAAGCAAGGATTTGCTTTCTACTTTTGTGGACGTTCATGAACATAAATAATTTCGACCATTCTATTACCCTGTAGTTATGCCTCATGATTGCCTGTCATATGGCCAAATGTATTTTTAAGCATTTTAAAAATTTATGTGTAAGAGTGTTTGACTGTATGTTTGTCTGTCCACCATCTAGTGTACTTCCTGTCAAGATCATTAGACGCCCCTGGAACTGAAGTAAGGAGGCTGTGAAGCAGCCACGTGGATGCTGTGAAGGAACCCTAGGCCCTAGCCAGGGCCAGGAGCCAGAAGTGCAGTGTCCTTCTGCTGTAACAGCATTTTAAAATTTAGACACATATGTCTTAGTTTGTGAATAGTTTCTATATACCTATCCGTCTATCTCATACCATAAGAAATCATACCATTGATTTTTTTTTTTTTTATCATTTTTCTTGGGCTAAAAATCATTAGCAGATTGAAAATTCTGTGAACTCTTAGGTGTAACTAGTTTATTTTTAAGTGCAAGCCTTGCTCTGCATGTTTGATAGCAAGATTCTTATCAGAAACGAAATACTGGCAGGAAAGATTTTTTTTTTTTTCCTGTTCAATACAGTTGGATTTTAAAAAAATGCTCTTAGGCTGAATTAGCCTTTTTAATGATTATAACAAAAGAAACATACTTTTTTATCTTTTAAAAATGAAATTCAGTATGTGTCTCATTGGTTCTAAATATATAGACCTAAAATGATGTAATAATCTCTTAAAAATATGAGTAAAACTATAGATAAAAAGTAGTAAAGGCAACAAATCATTGAATTAAAACACATCTGTCATTATCTTCAAACTCTCAATCACAGTATATCTCTGAGACAGATTTAATAACACTAGTATAGAATTAGATATTTCTTATAATGTTCAAAAGAATCATTTCTAACCTTTATATAGTTGACTTCTCACACAATCTATCAAATCATTCACAATTATTTAGAGATGTTATGAGAAAGTTTCCAAGAACAATAGTCCTATTAGCAAACAATGAATGTGAAACATTACACTATACGTTTAATAAATCCATTCTTAGGTGAGGTCTGCCTTGGCTGCCTTTGTCCTATACTCCAGACTCACAAAGTTCTTAAATATGAGACTAGTATAGACATCTCTGCATTACATCACAAATCGGTACCAATCCATTTTAAGCAGGGTTTTTGCTTTTCTTCCCCTTTCTTTTTTGCTCTTTTTTAAGGGGTGTGTGTTGGGGGGGGGGCTGCTTTATATCAACAACCATCTGTGAGCCTGTCTTTCAGGCCATCAAACTCTCCCATCCATTACGGGAGCCTTCCTCACCTCCGCTGCATGACAGCACCATAAAGATGACATACTAATTCAATGACTTGTAATTTCGGCTAAACAAAGGCAAGAGCTGCGGCTCCTTCCTTTGTGTTAACGGTGCCGTATCGGTGAAGCCAGCTATGCAAACATAGCACTGGGAGGGGTTTATGACAGCAGTTGAATGGGCAGACTAGCTTGGTGTTGCTTTTTATGGGTTTTGGCTCCATAATTTTTGGCTCTGTGCTGCTGGCCATGGCTATTGTGTCTGGCTTCTGTGTCAGCAGCAGCTAATTGTTCCAATAATGTTTATCATAGGGATCCACCAGGGAGCTGTATATGTGGAGATAAGCTACAGGGCAATGATACACACTATCTTACTGATCTCTATACACAGTGCTTTTGCCTCATGCCAGAAAGCCTTTTAGTTTCCCAGTCTTTAAAAAAAAAAAAAAATAAAATAACAGCTTAATCATCGTGCCAACAATAGTGTCTAAGGGGATGTAATCAGGTTCCTCTGATAATCTTAGCAACACATGAAAGTCATGCGCAAAAGCAGTAATTGAAGCAGTTGGTTGATTCTACCACCTGCTGTTGGAGTCACAGGTTAATCTAAATGAGGTCCTCTTTCGATGAAGCAGTATGCAAAGCGTTTTTTATATCATAAATGTGTATTGCAGGAGCTTTACAAAATAATAAAGTAACAGTTCATTAAATGAACTGTATGAAGTATCCTAGGCTTGTCCATCTTCTCCCGATGCTACTGGATGGTGAATCCAAGTGCCAATTCTGTTCTCATGTCTATACCCCAAAGCACACTTCAGTTTGCATATGGTCGCAGACAATGGGAGTTCCTGAGACAGATGCCCAAATGTAACTAAACGTCAGGCAATCAGGGAGTCAGCTGCAGGAAAGTGAAACATTTTTCTTTGTCTGCTTTTGATGCTATTTCCCCCAAGATTACTAAATAGAATGTTGACAATGTAAAATAGCCTGAGAATTGAAAATTAAGCAGCAGTCTGCATTAGCCCATGTGCAAGAGATGAATTTTCTAATTAAACTTTTAACACCTGATTGCCATTAAATTTTTTTCTTAAATGTTTTCAGTCAGTCCTTATCTTCCCTCCAAAACTCTAAGGTTACATATTACCCAGTACTTTTAATAGCACATTCTTTAGGGAAAAAAAAAAAGATTATAAAATTGTTTAAATAAGATTCTAGTGGAAAATATTAAGTATAAGAGAAATTCCATCTATATTAATTAAAATACCTTTTTTTAGGCAGTTTTACTAAGAATGGCAACTGTCATTTATTTAGCATTGATTCAGCACTGGGTGCTAAAATAGGCAGCATTATCTTATTTAGGACTCAGTGATTCTCAGAAATTGTTATGGCATCTGGAAAAACGGAAGAAAGTGAGGCTGCAGAAAAATCCAATTCTATGGGTGAGGAATCAGCAATTCAAGGAGAGAAAGGGACTCAGCTCAAGTTCAAAGCACACACTTTTCCTACCAAATGAAAAGGATGTACTTCATTTAGTGTAAAAGAAGGTTAAAAACAACTTGGTAACCCACAACTGGAGTTCCCCCGCTCCAAAGATTGACAGAAGAAAGCCTCCTTGGGTATATATGAAACCCAATCTCAGAGGGAAATAAAAATAGCAAAATTGAATTAGTAATCGATTAGCAGCTCATGATAATATAAACTGACATTTTAAAATTCAGTAATGTGAGGGGCATGTGGCTGAAAAATATTGTTGTAAGACGAGAAACATTTTAAATTTTAATTTTTGTGTCTTTGTTTATATATGTGTACATATGCGTGTGTAACGAGGTACATTTATGGAGCACAAAAGACACTTTGTGAGAGTCTGTTCTCTCCATATAGGTTACAGAGATAAAACTCAGGTTGTTTGCCAGGCTTGGAGAGAAACTTTTCTACCCACTGAGACATCTTGTTGGCCTGGTGTTCCTGTTGTTGTTGGGTTTTTCTTTGTTTTATATAAAAGATAAAATAGTGTTCCTTCAACCTAAATCGACATAAAATGATAATGTCCAATTAACATGATGAATATAAAGTTGAAGGTACATGTGATAGTTAACCTTGAGTATTAACTGATTACATATATGGAATCATATTGCAGTGAGGGATTTTCTTGATTGCATCAAGAGATGAGTAGACGAACGCTAATACTGAGTTTTTTCTTTTGGTGGCACCCACATAAAAGGACATGAAAGAAAGCTTTTCCTTTCTGTCTGCTTGATTTTATTTGACAGGTTCAAATATCTGTCATTCCTTTCCTGATATTAGAACATATTTCTTTTGGATTCCAACATAAGTGGAAGACTACCATCTCTATAAGAATTTTGAGACCACAGCAGCAAATTGGAATGGCCCATACATTCAGCCTTACTGACAGAACAACCTCAGGATGTGTCGCCTTTCTATCGGGAGACAGCTGTAGGACTGTCTGAATCACTGTCTAAAGTCACTCTAGTAAATTCTATTTTGCTATTTATATAGATAGATAGATAATATAGAGATAAATATAGATAGATGCGTATTTTATTGTTTCTCTAGATATCCATGACTAATACAGTACCTAATCAATATTTGACAATTTTTAATAAATAAAAAACTACAAATAACAAAAACAGTCACAACAGTGAGCATGTTTAGGAATGCTTAGTTTATTTCAGGCATTTAACAGTGCATTGTACCTAGCTATGCATTACATAATAGTCTTTTAAGTTTGGAATTGCAAGTGAGGTATGTTTGGCTATAAGACATTATACCTCATATATGATGACATAATTTGGAAGGAAAAATGTCTGGATTTGAGCCCCAAAATAACTGCTTAAGGAAGAAGTTCCGGAGCCAATTACTAGTGAGTTTTGAAATTGAAATTATCTTAACTGTCATCAACTTTTTCTTTTCTTTTCTTTTCTTTCTTTCTCTCTTTCTTTTCTTTTCTTGTTTTGTTTTGTTTTGTTTTTGGAGACAGGGTTTCCCCGTGTAGCTTTGGAGCCTGTCCTGAAACTTAGTCTGTAGACCAGGTTGGCCATATACCTGCCTCTGCCTCATGAGTGCTGGGGTGAAAGGCATGAACCACCCCCCCCCCCAGCTGTCAATAGATCTTTACATTGCTTTCAAGGAGAGAAACCCTGTGTTGATAGGAATTAGCAGAAAAATTGCTAGCAAACTCATAGCATTATCATAATTTTCACATGTGGTAAACGTTCTTAACAGTAAGGATTAATAAGAAAACAGCACTCTAATAGTGTCAAGATCTTTGAAACAAATTGTGTTTATATTGGTCTTGAAAATTTTATGTGAAATCTGGACCATCTAGAGAGGTGATATTTAAAGATGTATTTAGTACAGGGTTGCTGTAATAAAAAGGCAATATTTCCTAGAATATTTTCATGACAATCTATCAAAATATATAAAATTACCCAATGCATTGTTTCTAGCTTTCAATACCATACTCGTGTGTATCTATGTCACCAGCCATCAGAAAAGATTCATTTATGAGCTTTGAGTAGTAACTGCCTATTAATTTAGAACTGATTAAAAATTCCTAATGAAATTAAATTTGAAAAGAAAAGAATAACAAAAGAAGAGAATTGAAGATCTTCTTGCTATTGTTATTATTATTATGCATTTATTCTTATTTGATTGTATTTACAGTAACTGAATTTTCTTTAAACTACCAATAGCATTTTTCAAGGGTTGTTGGAATCAGTTATGTTACAAAATTTACCAAGCAGCTTAGATTTTATAGAACTAATTCCTGCAAGTCACATAATAGAACTCATTTGTTTTTCAGTAACATGATATTTGGTATTTTTAACTGGAATGTTACCTGAATCATCTAATGGTATTTATAAAATAATAATTTTCCACCTTTAACTATTTTCGACTTATAAGAAAATACAAAATACACTATTCTTTTAAAATCCAACTATAGTCTCAGAGTTCCTAGTTTCTGGGCCAGAATTTAAGATTTAAGTTCTAATAAGTGCAAAACTCAACAGCCTGAAAGATCAAACAATTTTTTGGAACCTAACAAAAAATAATGAGGTCATTGGTCAAGCTTTTATTACAAAAACTTAAGAGAAAAACAACCTACTATAGAAGACCATCCCATCTTTAATAGTAGTTTACAAGTGGAAGTGTGTGTGTGTGTGTGTGTGTGTGTGTGTGTGTGTGTGTGTCTGTGTGTGTGTGTAAGTTCTGGTGAAATCATAACTGGTAAACTTAATGTTGTGTGCTAACAAGACTGGAAATTGAGCCCTCAATGGATTCTGGATTCTAGGCCTGACTTCTGTCTCAGAACACCCTCGAGGGGCAGTGAGAGAACGGAGAAGAGATAAGCACAGGAACAGAACATCTGGGAGAAGGTGTTCTGGACCCTTGGATGGAGAAGCTGCTGTAGCCATGAAGCTCTCTGTCTTTCTTAGAAACAGAAACTTTCTTAGGTTCAGAGAGGCAGGTTATTTCATTTAGCTGAGCAAAGTGGCAGACTTTATGTGTATACCTGAATCAAGAGGGCAGGTTTAGCTACTTGGAACAGTCTTCAGGCTGTAAATATCTAGGTGTGGAAAATTATGATAGACATTTGCTGCTCACAAAGGCTTTGCCATCCCTAAGAGCTTTACCTCAGAGGAAGGCTTTGTTCTTTTCCCATGTGTCTAAGGCTTTGGTGCTTGGTATATGTGTCTGGCTTATGTCAACAAAACATATTTCGTCAGGACTTCATACCCTCCATTCCTCACAAAGAGACAGTCAATTTTGAGGTAGAATAAAGAACATATGTTTATGGATTTTGCTACCTAAACTTCTGCAGTTCTTCTAATGAGTGTTAAAGGAAAGAAGTGATTCTGGCAGAATGTTCCTCATATTGCCATAAAAAGAAAGATGATCACATATAAGGAGGGCATGACAGGAGCCAATAATCATAACAGTAATTAAAGATAAGAGCTGGAGAGATGATTCTGTGCTTAGGAATACTGGGTGCTTGTCCAGAGGACTCATATTTGACTCCCAGTATCCACATGGCAGATAGCAACAGTCTACAATTCCAGATCCAAGGCATCTGATGCCCTCTTTTGGCCTCTTTGGATGTCAGGAATGCACTTGGTACACATACGTGCAGGAAAAACACTGATACATACAAGATAAAATAACTAATTTTTTAAGAAAAAAATCAATAATTATATACAGGAATAACAATAAAATTAAACTTCAATACATGCATTTTTAGCAAATGTTTATTTGTAAATAAATTCTATATGCTTATAACTGGGGGATGAAAACAGCTTTTTTATTTATTTTATTTATTTGATGTGGCTTTTACATGATTTATCTTGCTCCCATTTATTTCCCTGTCCCTTTGCATCTGCTCTCCACCCCTGTCCCCCAGTAAAACACAATTTAAGTGAAAAAATAGAGGAAGGGCAAATTATAGGAGCCAGAGGGGTCAAGGACATCACAAGAAAACCCACGAAAACAACAAACCTCACAGAGACTGAACTGCCAACCAAGAAGCCTGCATGAGTCTAACATAGGCCTTTTGCACATATGTTATAGTTGTGTAGCTTGGTCTTCTTATGGGGGAGTCCTAACAGAGGGAGCAGAAGCTCTCTCTGACTCTTTGGGGGCCCTTTCTTCCTACTGGGTTGCCTCATCCAGCCTTAATTGGAGAGGAGGTGCCTAATCTTACTGCAATTTGATATAGCATTGCTGGCTGGAATAAGTTAGAGTAGAGGGGTGTGGAGGTGAGGGGGAGGGAATAGGAGGAAAGAGTGAGGGAGGGGAAATTAGGAAGTGACTGAGAATACTTAATTAATTAATTAACTGAAAAAATAGAAAAAAATTCTGGGAAAAAAATTCAAAATTATTTCAAAATAAAAGCAAGTAAAGGTACAAACTATAAAATTTTGTGAGGTATAATGAAAACAGGGCTTAGAAATATATTTAAAGTATTATATGTATATTATAAAAAAATTTTCAAAGTAAAACACGAAACCTTAAGATTTATGAAATCTAGATAAACGAGCAAAGAAAACATAGCAGACATCATCATCAATATGGAACAAAATGAAATTAAATTGGAAAAGGGAAACTAATGGGAAAAATAAAAAAAAAATCTTATGTAGAGACATATAGATCAAATCATCACTCTAGCTAATTGAACACAAAAACAAAACGAAAACATAGATTACCACTTTCAAGCGTGACTGAGTAGGCATTAACACAGACTACATGGATATAAAAGAACAGCACATATAAAGAGATCTATGTGAACACATTTTGTAGTCTAAGTAAAATTTACCAGTTCTTTCAAAATCAAAACCTGCTAAAAAACACTCCCACAGAAATCCTAAATAGGTCCATCTCTCTTAAAAATTAAATCAGTAATTACATTCTTAAACAGAAAGTATGAAACTTCCTTTATTTTTAGAGTTAAGTCTATAAAATATTTTAAAAAATTATACAATTTTTCACTGTCTTTCACAATATAGAATGAGTGCATATAGCTTAATTAATTCCAAGACCAATATTACCTTAATACCAAAACTTAACAAAACTTTATTTAAAAGAACTCAATAAAGACATTACATAAAATTATAAATTAATGTCTCTAATAAGTAGAGATGCAAAAATCCTGAAAAATATTAACGTAAAGTGATCAGAACAGTATTTGAAAAAAAATTTAATTTCTTAAACAAATTAAATATATCCCAAATACTTAAAAATCAATTTATAGATCTTATCACATCAACAAGTTAAAGAAGAAAAATCATATGATTATATTAAAGGACGTAAGAAATAATTGAGAAAATGTGGATTCAATTATGTAATTAAGCTCACTCAGCATGGGCTTGACTCAACATTTAAGTCTGAAGCCATGACTCAGCAGTTAAAAGCTCTTTGGACTCTTCCAGAGAACCTAGTTTCAGTTCTCACTATACAAAGGGCAGCTCAGACAACCTGAAATTCCAGCGTCAGCAGCTTCAACACCCTCTTTCACATTTGGTAGGGAATATACACATGGAATGCACATATATTTAAACAGGCACACACATTTATATACATAAAAATAAATACTTTAAAATGCACCTCAGAACATCAAAAGTAAAAGGTATTTCATCACGTTATTAATGTAACAAAATTATAAAATCACATATATGGCTAATATCCTTCTTTTTGAGATTTACATATTTTTCTTTTATATCTATGAGTGTTTTGCCTAGATGAATACACTACAAACAAGCCTGTTGCCTGAGAAGGAGCAAAGATTGGATCACATCACCTGGAGGTAGACTTACAAACAGATTTGAACCACTGGGTGGGTGCTAGGAAGCAAACCTCAATCTTTTAAAATAGTATCAATCATTCTTAACTGTTATCTCTTTAGCCCACAGACATTATCTTAACGTTGAGGAACTTGAAACATTAGTTGTAGGATAAGAACAAAAGGAAGCATCCCACTGAAAGCCTTGCTCTAAACAATAAGACTTGAGAGGGGAATGGGGAAAGGCTCAGTGGTGAAAAAATCTTATTTTTCCTCCAGGGCACTGAGACCTGGACACAGCCAGCATCCATGTTAGGTGGCTCATGACTGCCTGGAACAGGCTCCAGGGGATTTAATACCCTTTTCTAGCTTCTACATGCGCATGATATTCACATGGAAAAACACGTACACACATAAAACATGAACATGAAAAGGAAATAAAATATGTGGATTGATAAGAAGTAATAAAATTGTAAATACATTGCCTTTACTGTTTTCTTTATTATTTTTTTATTTGAGGTGCATAGTTTATTTTGTCTGCATGTATATACATATATACACATACTTATACACATACACACGTGTGTGCTTGCGTGTGTTGCGTGTGTGTGTGTGTGTGTGTGTGTGTGTGTGTGTGTGTGTGTGTGTGTCCTAAGCATGCCTGGTGTCCCAAGGAGGCCAGAAGTGTGCATCAGATGCTGTGGTACTATAGTTGAAGATGGTTGTGAACATCCATGTGGCACCTGGAATTGAATCCATGTATTGTAAAAGGGAAGCCAGTAGTCTTAACCACTTAAATTTCCAAAACAGACTTTATTAAGGTCATATAACTATATATGTAATTATTTCCTTTCTATTAAAAAACTTGGGATCCTTATGTAGTCAGTTGCCTTATCAAATTTTAATGTGCCTGTGAAGTTAGTACTGTGAACATTTTTTAAGACTGGAATTTGCTGGAATAATAAATGGCATAGTGAGGTTTCTTATTTGATACACAAAAGTTAGTTGTTTGATTATGATCCAATAATAAGAAAATGAAATTTGAAATTTAAAACAACTAAAATTTTATTATGCACTTAAGGAAATAATTTGGTAAGCCACATCAAATAAACATAATGAATACATGTTGCAAAGTCTACAATTCTGATAAAAGAAATTAATTAGAAACTGAAAAAAATTGGAGTAGCATTCCATGACTTAGCATCGGATACTCACTATTATGAGTCAGATTATCTATAGATTCCATTATATTCAAGCCCACATAAGACAAATAGTATTGCAGACATAAACAAATCGTGACTTGAAAGTTTCTTTATATGAAGGGCTAACAATGGCCTGCCTCAAGATTTGTTGTAAATCTTGAGGGACTGAGAAGACAAATTACTTAACCTATAGAAAATATTTGTAAAAAGAAATGATTTCATAAAGGTCATTTATCCAAAATGTACATGAACATCTCAAAACTCAGTATTAAGGAAACAATTTTTTTTAAATGATAAAAGACTCAAAATTGACACTTCAACAAAGAGAATACTGAGACAGTTTTTCTAAGGGAGCAATCATAGGTGAGAAATGCTTAACAAATGAGGACTGCAAATTTAAACACCTCTAAGGAGTAGGGATATAGTTGGATTAATGCAATAAAATGATTCCCAATGATGTCACTCTGCCCATAGATCAGTCACAGTTCTCATCATCCCATGGAATAGGTGGGAATTAACATAGAGATGAGCATCTGGACAGTGTTAGAGAATGAGAGACACTGGAGAACCCAGTCATGATATGATCCTTTGCCATAGCCTTGCCCTCAAGATTCAGGGCTGTACACAGGAAAGGAGGCAGAAAGATTTCAAGAAACATAAGTGGTGAATGATTTCAAGAAAACATTGACTTTGACACACAAAAGAATTGATGATCCAGCAGTTAGGAGCGCCAACTGCTTTTCCAGAGAATTTAACACTACATGTTCTATTACCAGCATCCACATGGCAGTTCACAGCTGTCTGTAACTCTAGTTCAAGGGATCTAACTCCCTCACAGAGACTCACTTACAAGCAAAACACCAATGCACCTTTAAAATAAATGTGCTATAAGTGATAAATTTCTAATCAGTCTTTAACCTGAAGCAGATAACAGTTCTCGGCTCTGAAAAGTGTTGTATAAAGTTTCTGGCCTAGACTTGTCCCAAGATCCCATACCAGCAGTCCCAAAGTCTTGTATTAATTTTATGCTGATCAGCCTATGGCTCTGGCCTACTGCTAGCTAGCTCTTGCTCTTAATGTAATTCATGATTCTTATCCTGTTCAGACATGTGGCTCAGTACCTTTTCTCAGAGCACCATAGTTGTCCTCTGCATCTGCTGGCTTCTTTGGCATCTCAGTGGCATTTCTGCTCTGCTCTTCCTGTTTCAAGATTTTTCTTAGTCTGGTAGCTCTACCCATGCTTCCAGTCTGCCTTCAGTCAATCAGCATTTTTATTAAACTAGTAGGCAGGACAATTATTTACAAGGTAACAACATAATCCCACTACAGAAAAGAAGTCCTATACAAAGCTGAAATTTACAACATGGACCATAGAAAAAAAGAAGATTAAAAATAAATGGATCTGACCTCTATCAAACAGAAAAGTTCACCCATATCTATAGCATGAAGAAGAGCCTGATAGGCAAGCCTACCCCAAATCAACCATCCAAATTCAAAACAAGTATGAATGGATACATATTTTAAGCCCATTCCTTTGAGGTTATGTATGATACATAATGGCCAAGAACATTGAAACATAAACCATACATGTCATGAAAATAATTTGGTTTTAGATTTTAATCTTTTCAGTGATAGCATGATGCCAAATTGTAAGCACACTGGTGATGATATTCTTCAGTTTTGTTAGACTAAAATTTATATGAAAAACTGATTAGGAAAATAGTGACTTGCAAAATCAATTCTTTCTTCACCAAGAACAGCACTACTGTATGCAGAAAAGCAAGATCTCCTAATAATGGGAGCATTTGTGTAGTTAAACTACTCACCCAACCAATGTGCAATGAGTTTTATCCCATAAAGTTTAGGAGAAAGTGAGTTAAGCCTATGAGGTTGATTCACCAAAGTAGCTCATTGCAGTAGAGAAAGATGGATAGAAGCACTTAAGAGAATAGAAAATTATTTGAGGAAAAAATAAAGCCAACAACTGCTGCTGAGTGTCTGCATAACTGTGGTGATATAATGTGTATCAAACAGATTGCCTGACTATCAGAGGACAAAGCCAGCCACAAAGTTAGCCATAGAGGCCAGGCAGTGGTGGCACACTCCTTTAGTCCTAGCTCTCAGAGGTCTAAATTCATCTGGACCTCTGTAAGTTCAAGGCCATCTTGGACTACACAAGACTAATCTAGTCTGGAGGAGAAACAGAGCCAGGCAGTGGTGGCACACACCTTTAATCCAAACACTAGGAAGGTCCAAACAGGAAGTGATATGACTGGACAGAGAAAGGTAGGAGGAAACAGGGCCCTTAGCCCTGTGGTTCCCTTTGCTTCCCCTATTCAGCCTGAGAATTTGTAGAGACAGGGACTTCCACTTTAGGCCTGATGATTCAGAAGTTTTGAGAAGTCTTTGCAGCTTGTTTCTTGGTCTCTCTGATCTTTCAGTCAGCTTTACCCCAATATGGAGCTACAGTTCTTCTTCTTCTTTTTTTTTTTTTTTCATTATAATACCAACTAGGATTTGTGAAACACATAACAGTATGAAAACAGAAAAGGTCTTTCCATAAAGAAATCTGTGTTGGGAAAATAGCATGGCTGGCTTATTTCAGCTGTAGAAATGCCTCTAGAGTAGGAAACCTGAACAGTCAATTAGAAGATGTTTTTTTCTAGATTGGGAGCAAGATTTGAAAATGTGTGGCTCAATACAAATGTGAAAATTTAAAATTAGGCATAAATTTCTAAAAATTATCTGTCTGACATGTTTTCTTAGTCTCTGAAGTCAGAGGAGCGGAAATTTTACTCTAATGCTATCTTAAAATGACTTTAAGTAAGTCATCTGTACTCATGGTATATCTTTCTTACATCTGAATTGCCAGAGGCAGCCTTGGCTTCTAAAAAGGTTAAAAGTAATAATGGTGTTTGCAAGTATTTACAACACTGAAAAAAGTTAGACAAGTAAGAATTGGGAGACTGGTAGCAGTAATTAAGCTTCCAATGAAAGAAAAAGGTATTTTATTTGTATATTTAAATATCTATACAGTCATCAACTATATTGTGAAGTTGGTGGAGGCAGGAGACTGCACTTTATCTATAGAAACTCCTCTGCTGGTTCTTTGGAAAACATGCTTTAAAAGCTCTTAGGTCTTATGGTTTTTCTACTGAGCTATCAATTAAGAATTTGGTATACTGTGGATCTCTGCATCTGCTTCCACCAGTTACTGGACAAAGATTCTATGATGACAGTGTAGTCACCAATCTGATTACCAGGGTGTTACACAAATAAAGGCAACTCACAGCCAGATCTTAGGGAAAGGCTGAGATACCAAAGAGAAGAAACACCACAGTCAAATCTCACTAGCTTCCTCAGCCTCGTTCCTCATCGTGACTTCTATTGCTTCATCTGTCTTTCTATGCCTGCCTTACATACCCTCTTCATCCAGTTGCTTCACATTCAGTTTAAGATTAATGGCCTGACACCACCACTGCCTGTTTGGGAACCCGGATCTCCTTCTGCAAACTAAGCTGGCTTTAAACTCAGATTTGCTGGGATTAAGGGCATAGGTCACCACTCCTGGATGTTCTCTGTGCTGGGATTAAAGGTGTAAATTACCATTCTCTGATCGTCCTAGACTGACTGTGGGTAGATCCCTCTGATATTTCAGACTGGTTTTATTAAATCTGAAACATTTTCCCACTCTAGGGTAGGGCAGTTCAGGCACCCTCTCCACTACTGCTAGTAGTTTAAGCTGGGCTCATCATTGTGGGTTCCCGAGAATATCACTAGCACTAGGTTTCTCTGTAACTCCATGAAGTCTCTCTATCATGATATCATTGCTCTCCCACACTGTGTCCCCGTTTCAACTTGACCACCCTGTTCCATTAGGTTCTCATCCTTCACCCACACCCACCCCTATCTATTCCCCCGACACCCCAGTTTATCTCATCTGCCTCCTCTTCCCAGGGTGATCTTTTTCTTCCTCTCAGGTCTTCCTTGTTATCTAGCTTCTCTGGAATTGTGGGTTACAGTATTGTTATCCTTTGCCTTACATCTAGTATCCACTTATTTTCTGAGGCTGGGTTAGCTCACTCAGAAAGATATTTTCTAGATCCATCCATTTGCCTGAAAATTTCTTTATATATATATAAAGAATATATATATTCTGCTGAGTAGCACTCTACAGTGTAAATGTACTATAGTTTTTTAATTCATTCTTCAGCTGAAAGGTATCTAGGCTGTTACCCGGATCTGGTTATTATGAATAATACTGCTATGAGCATAGATGAACAAATGTCCTTGTGGCGTGATTAAGTGCCCCTTAAGCATATGCCCAAAAGTGGTATCATTGGGTAGATTGATTCCCAAGCACCAGGTTGAGCTCTGGGAATCCATTTGAAGAGACAGAAGTGGGATTATTTGAGCAAGGGGGCGGAGTCAAGATCATGATGAAAATCTACAGAGACAAGTGAACCAAGCTTGTGGGAACTTACAAACTTTAGACAGACAGCTGTAGATCCTGAATGGGACTAGACTAGGCCCTCTTCATATGGGAGACAGTAGTGTAGCTTGGTCTGTTTAAGGGGCTCCTGGCCCTCAGGATCTGTCCCTGGAGCATGAGCTGGATTTTTGGAGACCAATACCTATGGAGGGACAACTTGCTCAGCCTTGTTTCACAGGGGAGAGCTTGGACTTGCCTCAACTGAATGTTATCAGGCTTTGCTGACTCCCCATGGGAGACCTTACCTCATCAAAGGAGGGGATGGGGGATGGGCCAGGAGAAATCTGATGGGGAGAGGAAAGAGGGCTTCTGATGAGAGGGGGATCATTGATTGGTATGGAAAATTAAAAGAAAATTAAAAAAAAAAAGAACCTGGTATATTTACATCTCTATGGCAGTTTCACTAAAAGATACCAACAATAAAAACCCTGCAACTCCACTACTTCAAAGGCTGTTTGTGTGTTTCGTTTTGCTTTTATTTATTTATTTCATTTTTAATTATGTGTTGTATATCTGAACTTCTTTAGTATAAGATTACTGCAGCTGATAAAAATGCTTTAGAAACCACACTCACTGCAGTCCTGGAATGCAGCAGAGATGGCTGCATCTGACTTTAAAATTAAGAGGATCGGAGGCTGAGGAAATGTCTCAGTGGTTAAGCGCACTCTCTGGACTGCTTGCAATTGAGTTTCAAGCCTCCTGTAATTCTAGTTCTAGAGAACCTGAAGCTCTTGACTGACCTTGGTCAGCAGCACCACACACTCACGTAATTAACATGCACATGTGCAGACAAAACACTCATTCACACAAGACAAACATTACTTTTTTGTTTTTTTAAAGATAACCTGATCTATGAATTAGGGAGAACATATATTCATTTTAAAGGTCTTTTAGGAAAAATAATATCTGAAGGCTAGAAATGCGAAGAGAGTATTACTGCATCTTGTTATGCATTGTCCAATTGATGTCACTGGGAGGCCTGTTCTTTCCTTAAGGGAAAGGAAAAAGCTGTAGGTTTGGAGGAGGAAGATGTGGGAAGGGAGGGCAGAGAAGGGGAAGGCTGTAGTCAGGAGGTATGGTATGAGAGAAGAATAAAGAAAAAGAAAGAAAATAGAAAAGACCAATGAACAAAAGTAAGTTCATTCCCGCCTCAAACGCATGAGAACACCTAGACGCTAATGGGTTAGACAAGTCATCTCAGTTGAAGGTTTATTCAGAGCTCCAGAGTCATGTAATAAATACAGGGAGTGACTGAGAAACATATCCATGTTGACCCTGAGCCTCAGAAACATAGGTACACATTAATGATAATAGTAGCTAATACTTTGAGGGAAACTTCAACATAAGGTCATAAATATCCTCTGGAATCATTACTAGCTTTCCCAGAGATTGAGCATTGCGTAAGGACAATTTAAAAGTCAAGAATTTTCCCAACTATGTTAGATAATCACTGAGTATCAATTATAAGCAAGACAGGACTGGGGAAAAGAAAAACACGTGAGTACTGTGAAAAGTTGAAAATCTAGACCAGGCAGAAAGAGGATTCATTCATACATAACAAGCCTACTAATGAGCCCAGAAAACTCAACAGAGGTGTCCACATCGCTTGCATGTTTAGTTGACCCATTCTCTCTAGCAAACCTTTGTGGTGATATATTATATATTTAATAAAACCAGCAAATTTCTGTCTTCCTATGCCTGCCTTAAATACCTTCTTTGCCCGGTTGTTTCACTTCCAGGTTCAACTCTGTATCATATTCTAGAGTTAAGATTAAAGGTGAGAGCTACTACTATTTGGTAGTTAGACCTTGAACTCACAGAAACACAGATCTCTGTCTCTGGAGTTATGGGATCAAAGGCATAGGTCACCACTCCAGTCATTTCTGTGCTGGAATCAAAGGCATGAGTTACCACTCTCTGACCCTCATGGCTTGACTGAGGGATCTGTTCTCCAATATTCCAGACTGGTTTTGTTAAATATATAATATATCAGCACAATCCTTCACCTATAAAATCCCATTTACAGTGCATCAACATCACTGGAATCTACCCTAATCAGTAGTTTGAATAGAAGCTTAAAATGTGACCTATTATTTATAAAAACTTAAAATGTAGCCTATTATTTATAAACCTCTGCTGTGACCATGTTTTCCTGTTCAACTTAAGATCTAACTATTTAGTGATATGTATGTAATGTAGACTTAACAAAGCTCAAAGCCCTTACAACAGTGTTTATTAGACATCGGACTAGAAACATAAAAAACTGTGATTTAATAACCTATAAAAGTAAATCTACAAAACCAAACACACATCTCATATAGTATTACAGACCTGATTTTTTTCAGAGAAGTTGCAATTAAAGTAGAAATACACACTTGAAGGTAAAGGAAAATCTAAAATTATGCCTGAATTACCACTTGAGGAACATGATTGTTTTGTTGTTGTTTTAAATGTTAATAATTAATGAACCTTTCTGGGTGGCTTCAAGCCACCTCAGTCACCTCCAACACCCTTAATCTTCTTTTGGGTTTTTCTGCTGAAGGATTTAACCTTCAAGATGGCAGCCTGCTTAGAGTTTTCCCTTCCCCAAAACCTCTAGTAGCCGGATCACACATCAATGATGGCCTCAGCTCAGTCAGGTTTTTTGTTAGTTTACAGTGTTAACACCCCGACTCCGTCCCCCCCAACATATCTGCTCACTGGCCAATGCCCACCATTTACCCAATTTGACAGTTGGCCAGAAGCCCTCATTTCTCTTTAATGTCTCAGACCAAATTTCCCAAAGCATCCTGAAGATTATTTGTATAAGTTGATCCCTTAGTGATGCAAGCCTCCCATATTCCCACAGCCTCACAGATTGATTATTTATTTATTTATTTATTTATTTATTTATTTATTTATTTATTTATTTATTTATTTATTTTTGCAATGCTTACCAATTCAACCTGTGGCCTTGACTTAAATGACCCCGGACTTGCTGGGATCTTCCAAGTGGATGCAGTGGCCAAAAGATGAAGATGATGTTTTTATACACAGAAATCTGATAAACACTAAGTCAAATAACTTGTACCAGTCTACGGACCAATACCTTTAAGTTTCACCAATTTCAACTAAGATAATTTGCTAGTCATGAAGAGTACTGCCTCTAAAATTGTATTTTACAGACTTGTTATTTTGTTACTAAAGCTAATGAAAGCAATGTTGCTAGTAGTTAAAACATGTAGTAATGAGTTGTGAACAAAAGTTAGATCTTAACCTCTGCCATGTGAATGGGAGCTCAAATAAAACAAGGAGGGTGCCTTTATCTTTACACAATGTGAGTTTGGCTGCAAAATGCTCAGTTAGATGCTTGACAGTCTTGATGGGTGATTTAATGAATGGAACATTTTGAAACCTCAATTTGTCCTTTAGATGATGATTTGTGGGCATCCCCCAAGCAAAATCGTGTTGTTTTAAATAGAGTTTGAAACTAACAGAGTTTCTAAAGGATTCATTGAAACCTCCCTATTACTTATCTCTATAAATAACAGTGTTTATAACAGCTTTTCCTAAGCTGTTCTCTCATTTTCTTGTCTAATCATATGACATCTGACATTTTTATTGAATAGAAAAGTGACCAAGAATTAATCTAATGTAAACTGCCAGTCCTGGACCAACTTTGCAAATATGTAGTAATATGTTACCATTTCTCAATAACATTTCTCTAGATAGTACCTATTTTGAGCACAGAATAAATAATTGACTCCAAAATATTCCTCAAGTATTTTTATTATAACTTTCACTTGAAGCTGGTCTGTCTCCATATGATTCAGAGTTACTCATTAGAACCCTCCTAACATAGAAAGCAGTAGATAAGGTTAAAGCTTTTACCAATTAAACTTTAAACAATAAACTATATTAAGATACAATAGCTAAAATGGCATTTATAATAACCACTTACACCAATATAACCAACATAGCGTAATGCCTATAAGTAAAGCAGAAATCATTCTTCATTATCTAGGACCACAAGAAGAAAACCAGCAGAGGCAGCTTTTCCTATAGCCAGTTTGTTTTCTTTATATGCCATCATGGCTTCCCTGCTCTTGCGTAACTAAACACTAATATCTACAGCAATCTGGAGAGGAAAAGCTTCTGAGTCTTAGTCCATCATTGAGGGAAGTTGGGCAGAAACTTAAGGCATGAACCTGGAGGAGAAACCATGGAAGTTCTTTCAGTTTCCTCTCTGGCTCACTCAACAGCTATGTTTAGCTAGCCTTCGTGTACGGTATACTACCCACCGTGGACTTGCCTTTTCTATCAATGTTTAGCTAGCCTTCGTGTACGGTATACTACCCGCCATGGACTTACCTTTTCTATCAATGTTTAGCTAGCCTTCGTGTACGGTATACTACCCACCGTGGTCTTGCCTTTTCTATCAATGTTTAGCTAGCCTTCGTGTACGGTATACTACCACCGTGGACTTGCCTTTTCTATCAATGTTTAGCCAGCCTTCGTGTACGGTATACTACCCACCGTGGACTTGCCTTTTCTTCAATTCATAAATCAGACAATTACCCTATAGTCATGTCCTATTTGATCTACCAAGGCTTTTCTTTTTGATGATGCTAGGCTGTATCCACTTGACAATGCTAACTAGAACAAAGTCTATGGAGATTTAAGATTGATTGATTTATTTGGCCAGAATCTTGATCAAGTTTCCATTTTTAATTATATGCATGGGTACAAGAGGCTTTCTTGATATAGCAGTGCTAATATATCTGTTTATGTCTTTTTCATATGATATTGGAATCATGACTGTTCAAGTGGTATTAAGGTTTATAGTGGTCACTGAACTGTGATTTCAACACTAATTAAAAATTATTGAATCTAAACCAAGAAAAATATTGAGCAGAAAGCTCGATGCTTAAAGATTTCTCAAACAACATTAAAAAGAACTCCCAATTCATCTGTATTAAGAGGCCAAACAAATAAATCCAGAAGTATCTTTCAGCATTGGGAGTTTTCTGGTCTCTTTCTGTAATCCTGTCAGACATTGTTGAGCAGCCAGCTGGTCCTGCTTCCTAACTTACGTTAGTTCCTTCTTGATTTCCCACCGCGTCCTCAGATGCTGACTCATCTCTGTATATCCACTTTCTTAATATCACATCACACAAAGTCTGGGAAATGAATTTGAAAGGCTCCACCTACGTCAGGAAATTTGTTGAAGAGCTATGACAAATCTTCATAATTCCTTTCTTCTTTATTTCTCTTTCCAGTCTCCTTCCGCACCCCTGGGGTACAGCTACAGTTTCAAACATTTGGTCAGGGTGGCCTGCACGTGAGGACATGACACAATCATATCACTCTATTTTAACTAACTGAGATGATCAGCTGCCTCATGATATTAAAATAATTTTAGAAACAATTGTGTTCGGTATTAGGATTATTGCAAAGAAATAGTTTTTGCTCTTGCATCCTGGCTCTTTGAATTTTGCCTTTCAAATAAGAAGTAATACCAAATTTCTATAGTCTTAATTTATATGAAAATCTATATCCTAGTAATATAAATTCATATAGCAATTATAATTAAAGGAGTGAAAATAATAAATATGTATAAAGGATAAATAAGTGCATGAAGGAAAAATATACCCAGAGAAACTACTTTAAAATCAAATTCTAGAGAATATTTTAAGGGAAAAAAAGAGTGGATTAAAATTATAGTTGATAGTGAAAATTGATACCCCTAAAATAAAGTAGAGAAACTGAATATTTATAAAGTAATTACAAATAATTAATTTTACTTAAAAGACATCATTAGGAAGTTCTTATAGCATTATAATAGTCTCATAAGTAGTGTAGGTGAATGGATCACTACTTGCCAAGTTAATCTCCACTGCATAACATGCAACCCTGACACAAAAATCTGTGAAATACCATGGCTTTTCAGAAGCCTTCACAGCCTCATAGTTTATTGTATCTTTTACTTCTAAAGTAAATATTTTTAAAGTAACTCAACATTGTCTTGTTTTGCTTGGGTCTGTCTTTGGTTTGTCAATGTTTGTTTTTAAGAATAGAGGTGACACTGGTGTTTCTAGATTTGTCCTCAAATCTGTACCTAGAGTTACGAGAAAAAAATTCATGGAGTTTTACAGACTTTTCTTTGGACTCTGGAATAGTGTTAATATTAAATTTTAATGGTCACTTGTAAAGACAGTTAAGTTAGCTAAATATAAAGTATAAGAGATATACATGTACCCAATCAGCTCAAACTATTATGTTGTGACCTTATGACAATTTTCTTGAGTAAATATACAGAAAGCTAAATACTGAACATTTTAATTTTCTTTTTAAAAAATAAGCTTTTGATTAGGGGACTCAAATGGCTTGTGGGAAAGAAAACTTTTTATCTGGTGTGGTTTGAATATGAATATTTCCTGAAGGCTCCTGTGTTTGAGCAATTGGTCCTCATAAGGATAGCAGGAGAGAGCCAGTTCCTGCATATTGTCTCTAATCTCTACACAGATGCTATGACATATGTAGTCCCTGAACACACACACACACACACACACACACACACACACACACAACACACACACACACCCCAAAATAAATTAATGTATAAAGCTTTAAAATTAGACAAGGCTTATTAGTTCACATCTATCATACTACTTAAAGCAATTATTTTTAATGTTTTTGCATTTTACAAGCTAGAAATAATAATCTATTTACTTTAATACTCATAATTTTATAACTGTTTTTATGACTTATATTCCATATAACTTGTTTCTGCTTACCGTAATTTACTTTTTGGTGTATTGATTACTTCTGAGGGAGGTATATCTTTGCAAAGGGCCAAGTGCTCCTGTGGAGCCAGAGGATAGCCTCTAGGAGCAAGTGTTCACTCCTGCAGTTTTGCTCTGGGGAATCAAACTCAGCCTTGGCCATAGATATCTTTACCTGCTAAAACATGTCACTGGTCCCAAATTTCTTATTCTTAGAAAAAGAACAAAATTAACAAGAAACACCTTGTTTAACAATTTATCTTCATTACTTTAAAATAAGTGAAATGTACTTTATTTCCTTCAGAGATTTCTATTATCATTTTT
Organism: Phyllotis vaccarum; assembly: GCA_033318265.1. Taxonomy (NCBI): domain Eukaryota; kingdom Metazoa; phylum Chordata; class Mammalia; order Rodentia; family Cricetidae; genus Phyllotis; species Phyllotis vaccarum. Next base: position 132,135,858 of record JARWLC010000005.1, read on the forward strand.
ATTTAACCATAAGGAGATGAATGATTTTCACATAGTTTATTGTACTTCTGAGGTGCAAAGCATAAGCAGAATCCAGCAGTATCTATGTAATCCAAGCTGCATATCTTGTTTCTATTGTGCATTTATTAACCTGGCATACACACATTCATATTCACAAAGCACTTAATCAGCTCATGTTGAAATGCTCACTAACATATGTGAATTAGAATGTTGCTTTGCCTATAGTAAATACCAATAAAGCTTATCTAGTATTACTTTCCATTATCACTTAAAATCAAGCAATTGTTAGGAAAATATGACAAATACTAAGTGTAGATGAAATCTGAACATCTTACTAGATATTTCAGCTGGTAAAAAACCAAGAACTATTACTCTTTTTTCTGATTTAATTAAATCCAACTTAAAAATAGGAATCATTTTTAAAGAAATATTTGTAGCATAAAATCATAAAATGTCTTATGGTTTAATTTTTTATGAAGATTTCAATATAAACTTAGATGTCACCTGCAAAATACTTATGTAAAAATAATATATCTTGAAATTGATACCTTAACACATTTTACCTTGGGACATTTTGAAATGAAAATACATGACATGTGTTTAAAACAAGCAGTCATTAAAAGTATAATTAATGCTTAATTTGCTTTGGAATAATAAACTCCCTCACAAACATAATAATAAGGATGAAACTACCTAATTCTTCTACTATTTCACCCTAGAGATAATGAAACACTGTTATTTAACTCATCTGTATCTATCTTCATTTTAAGAGTTATATATATATATATATATATATATATATACACACATGTATAGATATGTACATATTTCTATACCACTTAAGTTGCAAGTTTTGATAGGTAGCGATTTTCATTTGATTTTGTATATAATGCCATGACCTTATTTATTTTCCTTTTGACTAGTTTTACCAAGGAAAGGTTTTGATTTGTTTTCTACTCTATTCTTCTCTTGCACCATTTTATGATTGTATTTCTCGGGGACACTATCTCTCATAAGAGGTCAAATCCCTTCCGTCTGTTGGAAATTACTTTTGTACATACTTAGTGGTCATTGCCTTTTCAAACCTTTTACTGTGGACTTACAAAGAATATATAATTAGTGCTTGTTGAACTTAAGATAAATGCAATTTATTGTGTATTTTTGTGAATTATCTCCAATCTGTGGTCATACTTAATCCTGGTGCTCTTGTATATACCTCCAATTAAATAACTTTTATTCACTCGTGATTATTAGCCATCATGTCTGCATGGCAAATATTATGCAAAACTGACATTTCTTCTGCTTTATTTTGGTTGTTACATAGTATATGGTCATAGGTCATTGCACAATTTATCTCATCTTATCTGATATCTCTTTGTGCAACCCTAAGTGTGTAGAGAGGTCATAATACTAGGGATTATTTTTGTATTTTACTTATGCATGAGAAACATTCTGTATATACTGTTTTAGCCTATAATATTTAGCTAATAAGTTATCCATGTATTCCAACCACCACTAATCTCATCAATGAGAATAGCTAGGTAATATAATGCTAATTATCAAGCCATCATTTTCACCAGTGAAAACTCTTTTCTAATATTCATTGGGATAATAAAAATGTCTTTAGCGTTAACGGCAGATGAAGATAATTGAGTGACTTTTACATGTCATTTCTGGTGGCTGATGTTCTACAGCCAATACTTTAGAGTGAATTTCTGATATAAATACTGACTGTAGACTACTGGATTTGTATTATGATGAAAACAACCATTTATATTGAAGCACTATGTTGACATAATTTAATATCTATGATAAATTACATATTTCAAAATAAATTTTATATTTTAAATCATTGATATAATTTCACACATGGGATCTTATTGTATTTCCTTTTTAAAAAATAGACTACCTTTAAGATTTTTTATTTTTATAGCGAAATTAGCAGAGAGATAGTTTCTTTATATACCTCTCAAGTTTCACCTTATCATTAAAACTGACAGGGTGGCACACTTATTTTAGAGCCATGAACTAACACTGATGGCAGAGTGTTCCCAGTCCATAGATTTCAGTTGAGACTCATTCTTGGTTTTGTACATTCAATGGATTTAGAAATTTATCTCTAATGTTTTAACAGAAGAATAGTTGATCAAGTATGCTGGCTAATTTATCCCTCTCTTTGAAACATTTTCAGGATCTCTGATGTGTATTTTAAGGTTATTTGATTAGCCATGGGTAAATTACTTTTATATTACATGGGTGAAATGTTATTTTAAGTGATTTACAATGCTTTTTATAGATCTAAGAATATGCTGGCCTTAAATCTTATATTGTCCAATATTATTTAGACAAAAGTAACATTATCTGGCCAAAGTATACTATTTCTTTCAAAATTTTAAAACTATTTAATGTGTATCTCATAAGTATAAACACATACAACCACCCCCCTACACACACACACACACACACACACACACACACACACACACACACACACACCCCAAAATCCAAACAAACAAACAAACAAACCTGGTTTGGGTTATTTTTTTTTTCTTTTTAAATCAAGATCTTTACATATGCTTTAATCAGTAACACAAGACTATGTTCAGCACATATTAGTTGGGCATTTTGTTTGTACTGAATTTAATTCATTTCTTCCCACATCCTCATCCCTTCCTGATATCTCGATGGTAAGAGCTTTCTCTTTTCTTCTGCCTGTTACAGACTACATTATCCTTCACTAGCTTAGTCCCTCCTTAATTTCCCATCAGAATCACTAGCCTCATAACTGTTAAGGATTTGGTGAGCCATTTATGTCCTTTACACATTTAAAACACAGGGTGGTTTGATATTCTTCCCATTTGGGGCATGGTCAGCCTTTGCTGTGGAAATGTGTCCTGTACAAACAAGACCGCTGATCCTCACCTTCTGCATGTTATAGTATTTTCCTCAGAAAGAAAACATTTCTCCTGACATCATCAAAAGTTTCTAGAAGGCAAAATTGTCCTGACAGACCGTCACTAATTTAGGGAATAAATACAACGTTCACAACTACTCCTTTGTTAATTTTTAATGATTAAAAAATACAAGGTAGAATTTGTAACCTGGCATGTACTTAATCATCATTTAAAACTATCTCTTAAGTAGCAATTAAAGAAACTAAAATGGAAGTATTTGTATTTTTTTTTTCAGAATTACATGTTATAAGATTGTCTTGTCAGCAATTTTCATATATTCACATATTCTTGAAACTTTGATTAAATAAAGGAGGGATAGGATGAATTGAGGACTGTGTCTTTCCTTTCCTAGGCATGCCTGTCTACAGTGATGCAGACAGCGCCTGGTGCTGAGCCAGATTCCCACAGTGATACAATTGACTTGGCTTCACAGAGACAACATATAAACAGCAGTTTGTCAACAGGCTTCACATTAGTGGTAGAACAATTTTTGGCAAAACAGTAGCATCCTTCTGAGCAGCATGGCAAACACAGCCACTGGCTTTCATTTGAAACTCCTCTGTAAAAAGCACAAAATTAATTAAAAAATTGTAAATGTGATACTTGTTTTCAGACAGATTTCTTTCTTTCTTTCTTTCTTTCTTTTGTTAAAGAAAGAAAGTAGTAGCATAGAATTCCTGCTAAACAAATCTTTACCTTTCCGTGATTACTCTTGATTCCTATAAATCTGTAAATCTAAGTCATTGTAAATGTTCTGACATGGCATAATTTTTCTTAAGTTAAATTAACAGTACTGAAGATATTCAGTAATACAATTTGGAAAATGCATTTTGACACAAGAGAAATCAAATAATAAATAACTTAGAAATAAATCTATTTATTAGAATATTTTAAAAAATAAAATGTAGAGAATGTCTGTAGTAATTAACAAAGAATAATCTCAGAATTGCTGCAAAATGATAGTACCAACTCCCTTAAATTTCTGAGGCATCATGAGAATTTCTTCTTAGTTCACCTGTCATTCATCACTACTATTGTTTAAAATGGGAGCATGAAATCTCTTTGCTGGGATGGAACTGTAAACCCTTACTTACACCAACTTGCAGCTGAGCATAACTCCCAATTAGCCTTGGGAGGATTCTGCTTACACTTGTTAACCAACTTAAGGAAGCGTTTAGAGAGCTCCAGGAAGCATAATGAATATTGAAAATTGACAGTTTTACAATTTAACCAAGAAGTCCTCAGGCAAAAATGGGGTTAGTACAGAAGCCAAGAGATTTTAAAAAGAAAGAAAATTACTCAAAAATTATTCTATGATTTTGCGAGACTTTAAAGTGTTATTTGGCCACACCAATATTTACAATTTTTTTTTCCTGACTCAATTGATTTTACTCTTTTCTGAAGAAGTTGGCCATACCAATGGCATCTGTTAATGTTTGAATGCCTCCCAGTCTCATACTTTGAAAGATGCCCTCCAAATGAAGGGGCCATCTTATACAGCTGTGGAGGTAAGGCTCAGCTTTACACAACGGTGTCTTCTGGAGATAGTGAGCTATAAAAACAAAACCTCCAAAGAGTCAGCTCTAGCCAAGGTTCAACCATGAACTTCCTGGTCTGTGAAAAATAAAAAGCCTTTGCCACACTCTTTCCAATATGATCTGCTTCACTGTGCGTCTTCCATCATACTGGCCCAATCAGCTATGAAAACAAGGGGAAGGCAAATATGTCCGCTCTTGTGTTTATATGGCATATAGTCCTTTTGGTATTATGGGCACAGCAATGCTTAAGTAATTAATAACGTATCACTGTTACATGCTCATATAGTCTAATTCTTTGGGTGAAGATTCAGTTTTCCTTAACAATTCTTACTGTTCAGTCTAGGCCAACACTTCTAATTAAATGCAGTATAAGCAAGATTATTTTCTCTCTGAAACCCACAGTACTGTTAGAAACCAATAATTACATTACCTGGAGTGTCAATCTATCTAAACATCAGTCTGTGCTTAATAGAAGGAGGTGTCATGATATCCAGTGACAAATAATTGAATTAGAGAAGTCAGAAATATAGAAAGCAAAGAAATAAAACTGGGTAGTGTTATAAATTAGAATTATCAATGTTAAAACATCCACATTTTTCTAGATATCTGAAGATTCAATACATACTCCATCAAAAACTCAACAGCAGTTTTATAAAAAAAAAAAAATTATCAAGTGTATATGAAGAAAGAACATGCCCTAAATATTTAAAGCAACCTGTGAGGTAAAAGAAAAACAGAGGCAGGGCACGGAGTTGGTATCACAGTCCCTGACAATAAAATATATTTTAAAGTCATCATAATCAAAAAGTATGATTTTTGTCTAGAAACAGTTATATAAACTAAAGAAGAGAATAAAAGACCACAGATAAATTCATATGCTTGTAGTTATTTCGTTATTTTTATAGAGATGCCATCAACATGCAATGGGAGAAAAGACTTTTTAAAAAAATTAATACATAGAGATAACTAGCTAACCACACATTAACAGAGGAAACTAGATTCTCACCCCACAATCCATATGACACTGGGGACAGAGTGTTTACAAGTCAGTAAATAGGTTACCCAAAATTTTAACATTGCTGTAAGAGAAAACAAGAGACTGGTGTTGTTTTGGGAAACATTGTTTTTAATAGAAACTAAATAAGCAGGGCTAACATTGACATAAATTTACCAGTAGGTCTAAAATGTTTCTACACAACCAAAGAAACTTTAATATAAAGACAGCTTGTGAAATGGGAGAAAATGCACATCTTAAGGAGGTAAAATGTAAGATACATAAGGCCTATCAACATAAACAAGGCAAGTCAGTAAGGGATGACCATACTACACATAGGGGAGGATTTACTTCTCTGTTTCTTAAAAGGACATGCAAACAAACACCAGGCACATTAGAAGTGGTCCCTATACATTTATTTTGTTTGTTTGTTTTATTTAAAAAGTTATTTTTCCATATCTATCTCTGTTCCCCCTCCCTTCCCTCCTCCCAGTCCTCCTTCAGCCTCTCCCCACACCACGTCCCCATCCACTGTCCAAGCAGGGCAAGGAGTCCCAAGGTGGGTCTGTTCAGTCTGATATAGTCAGTTAAGGTAGGTCCAAGTTCCTCATCCCATTATTAAGGCTAGGTTAGGTGTTTCACTGTTGGGAATGGGCTCCGAGATGCCAGTTCATGCACAAGAAACATAGTCTGATCATATTCCAAGAGGCTCCACAAACTGCCCACTCCATTTGACAGTCATCTACCTTTGGAAGGTTTGGTTCCTTTCCCAGAAGGTTTCTCAGAGATAATTTCTGAGTCAGTGAGCTCCCAATTGCTCGGGTTAGCCATCTCTGTGGGTCTCCTCCTCACGATCCTGGTCCCTTTGTTCATACACTCTCTCCTTTCTCTTCAGCTGATATCCCTGGCTAGGACTCCAAGCAATCATAGAGAGGGTGCCTAAAGAGGTTCCTATACATTTCTAAAGAATAAGCTAAAAACATATTCAAATGACAATTCAAACTTGTCAGAACAATGACTGCAAAAGAATAACAATTATTTGACACGATGTGAAGAGGAGATTCTACATTACTGTTTACAGAAATTGATACAGTCATATAAATAGCTCCTCAAAAAGCTAAACTGACTGTAATGTATAATCCAGCAATCCTAGAAAGGGTATAGAGTCAGTGTGACACAGTATGACACCAGCACAAAAGTGTTCACCATGACACTATAATAGCCAAGATTTAAAATCAACTTTAATCTAATAATACATTATTAAAGATGATATGACATGTTATTATTGTTATATTTTACCAACAATGAAGTATATGTGTAATATACATATCATGAAATATTACTTTTCCATAAAAATGGATAGTCATTGGTGACAACATATATGGGCCTGAGGACATTAATTAAAAAGATAAGCCAGACAGAAAAAGACAAATGTCACACAATCTCATTCATCAAAATATGGAATTTATTTAAACACACAGAAGTTAAAAAGAGGATGTTGGTTACCAAGGCTGATCTATTGGGTAGAGTTGAACATATGCTTATTTATTATAGGGAACAAAATTTACCTTAGAAGGAGTAAGTTCAAGAGATTCACTACCCAACAGGGTAGATATAGTTCATTCCATTTTTTTTTTTTTTTGGAAATTTCCAAGACAGTAGTTTTTACATATTCTCATTTAGAACAAAAAGCAAACATAAACAATATACACGTTTATTTTATAGCATCTCAAAAGCATATAGATGTCAGAACATGTACTTGATACAATTATTACCATTATTATTATCTTATCATTATATTAGTCAGCTATAAATAAACTCATTGCAGGCACTTAATATTTGTTTTTGCAATTTGTTTTGCATTATGATTATAATTTACAAAGATTCATTTAGTCAATATACTATGAAGAGTTAAAAGTAACTAAAGATATATAGAACTCATGCCAAGTTTGGGGAACTACATAGTCTCCTAATATGAATCAGTTCACAATAGATTAGACACAAAGGTACACAGGAGGGTGAAATAAATGAGGGTGTGAGGGCTCCTGCAGAAATATTCTCATTTTGTTGACATAGGAGACTACCAGAAGATCTAAAAGGAAATTTACAAAAACTAAATAACTAATAGACAAAATCCACATCTTAATAAGCATTGGCAAAATTAAAGACCTGTGATAGTTCTATTGTATAACAAATAAATAGATAAATGTCCATGAAATATTAATATATCCATGGACCACTGAGAAGAAAATCAATCTAATAATTGAACACACACACACAAATCAAATCCAACTAAGGAGCAGAATTTGTAAAAGCTAAAAGTCTTTGAAACTATGACTTCAGATATTCCTTAAAATTTAAAAATCAAAGTAGAAAAAAAGCATCCAATATGCAAATTATAAATGGATAATTGTCATACCTAAAGCACCTCACATTTTGTCTTTAATAATTTTGGTAATCTAGTTTTTTTTTTTTTTATGTTTGTGCTTCTAGGAGTTGTAACAGTATCTGGCGAGCTGGATCCTTTACCAAGTACATTAAAAACAGTCTTTAGGTAAGATATTGTACACACCTTTAACAAAAAGAAGCTATGAACTATTTTACTATCTATCTCTCTGTCTACATCTAAATAAAAATATAAAAAACACTTATGCTCAGAATCAAAATTCTATCCTATCTTTATGTGGGTTCGGTAATGTTGGTTTAGAAATTAATATCTCCAAAATATCCCTGTATGCCCCTGATATCAAATCTAAACACATGTTTAAATCTTCTGTGCCATAATTAAACCACTTACGATCCTTTGTTTTTTGGGGTTTTTTTTATTAATGATTCCTTTGTGCACTTTATACTTCCCACCAACTCTATTCATTGTAGGGTTCACAAGATAATTTCTGTCTTTGAAAAATGAGGCAACGTTACCAAACAAGAAAACTAATTCAATTGATTTTCTATAGCCAGGTTTTCAAAATACTTCAAAGTCATATTATATGGTTTTAATCAATTCAGTGAAAGGTTAATATTTTATAATACAAAAACTATACATACATATAAAATATTATTTTAAATAATAGATTATTATTTCAAACAAAATGCAATTTGAAGTGATAGCAATGGCTATGTTATGTATGTGTCTTTTTCAAAGAAATACATTAGGAATTATAAAACTAAAACATTTAAAAATGAGATTTTTAAATAATTGAGAAAATGAGAAAAAAATAAATCCGTATATCTGAGCACCAATTTCATTTAAGTATATAAATTTTTAAATGAGGATATTCCATAATAGTTTTTATGTATGAACTGAAAACTCACTGACTGGTATGCTGATGGCATTATTTTAAAATAGTACTTGGCACATGACTGAATTTGACAATTAAAGACCTAAAAAAACAATCAGGGCATTGTTCCTGGAGAAAGCAATATGCGTAGTTTTGGCTGGTTTACTACACTTCTTTATTCAAGAATACATGTGTTATGGATGTACTCATGGTATCTGAAAAAAGGCTGTGAGCAGACTACTGTCAGACAATGGACAGAAGCAGGAGTAAGAAAAAGAATACGGCAGGTACTGTCTCCTCACAAAGGAAAGAAGGTAGGAAGTGAGTGCTGAAAGCAAGGTGAAGAAAGAAACCCACCAAAACTGCCCTCACGTAGCCCTCATAAAATTATGGTTACTTAAATTTTAACAGAAAAAAATGTATAACTTTCTACTAAAATTATCACCTTCATCTTGCTATACACTATACAAAAAAATTTTAAATATTTATAATTCCTACAGTAAATATGTTGCTTTAACAAACATTCTAATACATATGATTAAATAATACAGACCAATTAATAAATCTTCAGTTACCATCATCTCCATTTGCCTACTATAACATGTTAAAAATCCAAGAATGATCCCTTTACCTAAATGCACACGTGCATGCACACACATGCATGCACATACATGCATGCCAGCAGGAACTGAACAAGCCAAGCAACAACTTCCCCAGGGAAAATAAACAATAGTGGGATGTAATTATTCAATATTACATGTCCAAAACATTAAGATACAAACCAAGAAAAAGACACAGTAATTTTTATCAATATATTTTTGAAACATTAAATCTTTTTAGTAGCTAATGTTTGCAACGATTGGAACCCAAACGTGTTTGCTAACCCATTCCTCTGTGATGCAATCTTAAACTATCTTGTCAGCTTTAAAAATATCAAAGCTTGCTTATTACTAGGTCAAATAGAATGTTAAATTTAGAAAAATATCACGTTGTGGGAAATAGCACTGTGTGAAAATGCATTGCTGTGATTGGCGTAATGTAAAGCTGGATCTCCAACAGTTAGGAAGATGTTAGGTGGGACTTCTGGAGAGAGGCGACTCATAGAAGAAGATAGCCAGAGATGTGAGGAGACACAGAAGAAGCAGGGTGGGTGGTACATGCCAGAGGATAGATGAATAGAAAGGGTAAAGTTATAAGAGCTAGCTACAAACAAGTCTGAGCTCAGGCCAAGCTTCCATAATTAGTATCTCGATGTTGTTATTTTGGAGCTCATGAAAGGACAGAGAAAGACTTGTTACAAAAACATACATCTTATATTAGATATAATTTGCTCCCTGGGGAGAATGTGGTGGGATTATGGACAAGAATGGATCTACCAAAAAAATGATATAATTTTTTTTAAAGATTAAAACTTTGAAATCCTTGATAGCTAACAAAGTAGTTGATAGTTAAAATACAAGATGTCAAAACAATGACAAAATAAGCATAGATTTGTCTAAAGTAGTTTTAGAGCTTATCCCATATAGGTTACACTATATCATGTGGAATAGTATTTATAACTGTCCACCTTAACTGACCCATTAAAAATCTTCCTTCTCAATTTCATGCCTCAGTGTGATCCTATCACAACACTCAGCTCAAAGGTAGAAGCACACCCGAATGACCTTAAACCCACTAGAATTATATCCTATCTGGTTTTCAAAGGCGTTTAATCAATTTTTATGCTCTAAAATTTCCATCTGCATTTGTATCACTTCATGTAATTTCAGTCTACTGTGTTACGTGGTATAGCCATAACTTTTTATAATTTGATACTATGCATTACAATACATAGCTTTTAAACTCCATTTTCTGGACTGGAGAGGGATTGATGGAATCTCACATATTTCCTGCACCATGGAAACATGACATGGGTTGAATACTACTAAATAAAATATATTTACCTGTTTAAAGTATTTCAGTACAATTGCATTCTTATCTTTAGAGTCAGCCACACTTATTTGTACAGTGAATATATTTTTATATAAATTTATAAAGAAGTTATACAAATTAGAGCCATAAGAAAAAAGTTCCTAAAATTTATCATCACTGCCACCTCACCTTTATATTTTGGAGTTTTCAGGCTGCAGTCTTACGTAATGTATTATTACCTAGCAGTGTGTTTCATTGGGACACTTCCTTAAGAAGTTAACCCAGAGAATGAAAGATTTCTGTCCAGGAACTCATAAGCAAAGGACAGTGAATTCTATATACAAGAATATGCTTCTAGTCCTAAAGAAAGTATTAAAGATAAAACACCAATAAAGAATGAATTTCACTTGGAAAAAAAAAAATCAAAGAAGAACTAGCATACACCATGGTTTTCCAGAGATGACTCCAGTTCAACAACTGTGAGTTGGAAACTGTAAAATAATCTGAAGCCAAATGGTACTATATTGTAAAAGCAGCATAGGTATACTGCATCTCTTAATATTAGAGTAGAAATTTACATGCTCATTTATATTCCTTATGTATTACTTAAAAGTTTTGTAGACTATGGGATGATCCTAGACTGCGGACTATATCAGCCCATCAATAGGCAGTCATTTCCACTTTTCTCAGTAAGATTTTATGAGACAATGAATTTAATTCTCCTTTTTTACCTTCAATGTCCTAACTGATCTCAGGGTCTCACATTTTGTTTGAGGCTTCTATTTTCACTTAAAATTTAATCTAGCTTTTCAACTGAGAAGAATGTTAAAGGCGAAGATGCCTTTAATTATCATAGAATAGTGCTACGTCTTGCTTAATATTGTTGCCTACTGTAAACTATTAGCATGGCTCATATGTTTGATTGATCCCTGTCCACGTTCTAAATTCTGTTGTTATTATAATATCGAGGTGGATTTAACATAAATTACAGAAGGTGAGGGAGAAAGCTCCATAGCATCGATTTTAGTCCTACCATGGATATGCGAGTACTGTCTAACAGGGTACTTTTGATAGTTTAAGAAAGTAATTCCTAAGAAACTCTGTATGGAGGATATGGAAAGAGATGGAGAGGGATGAATCAGAATGTATTGTATAAGAATTACTTTCATGAAATCTATTTTAAAGAGGAAAGTGTAGATAAACCTAAATAAAGCCAGAAATAGGAGATCAAGTGTCTCAGAATGGTAATGACAAGGGAGTTGTAGCCATTTTCTCCCAAATAAACAAATATCTGACCTTTGAAGAGAGCCACAGAGAGTTTTTGGAATGTAATGCATTAGTTTGCTTGGCAACTCGTGGCACTAGAGAGTGCCATGAAATAAGATTTTAAACCTCCATTATTTTTTATTCTCCAATCATTTCCTTGTACCTACTATCAGTTGAAACCAATCTGAGGCAAGATAGCAAGAATTCAAAACTGCTATGTGCTGGAGGCACAGGACAGAGTGTCTCTGACATAGTAAGTACACATTCTAAAAAAATAAATATGTTAATCCAAATTTGGAAAAATTCCTGAAATGGCTTTTCTATGTTAAATAGAGAATTTGTTTTAGAAAGGTGGGAGTACTTTATAGACATGGTGATTATTCACTCATGGATCTAGCAGAGCATTGGTGCATGACAACTATCATGTGTTTAGCCTTCAGTGAAATTATTTGATGTAATTACTTACCTAGAGGATTTATTTTATTTTGACTGAACATGTGGAAGTGAAAATCAACTGTTAGCCCTATGCTTCAAAGAAAGGTATTCCACAAGGAAACAGGAAGAAACAGAAGTGTCTCCAGATGGAAATGCAACATGGATCAAGTATTAGAGTGGGAATCAGTACCCATTCCTGGGTGGAGATTGAAGAAGGGGTTAGTGGGAGTAGGAAGGAGGAATGGAAGAGGACTGGGAAGGGAGGATGGGGTGGGAGGATGTGGCCACCATGTTAAATAAATAGATGAATTAAAAGCAACAACAAAAGAGTAGGAGTCGGATTAATAGAGGGGAGGTCATCAAGGGCCTAGTAGGAAAATGGGTGCCCTGGGAAGGATGAGAGAAGTGTCCAGGAAATTTGCTTCAGGAAACTGACACTATTTAGGTTCCCAACCTACGGGTCAAGACTCTTTTGGGGGTGGAATGACTCTTTCACAGGGGTTGTATATCAAATATCCTGCATAGTTATATTACAATTCATAACAGTAGTAAAATTATAGTTACTAAACAGCAACAAAAATCATTTAATTCAGGGGAGATGTGTCACCACAACATAAAAAACTGTATTACAGTGCTGCAGCATTAGGAACATTGAGAACCACTGTTTTAGAAGGACCCAGACTCAACACGTCTGGTCTGAATCACTGAGATGCTTTATGTTAACAGAAGTGTTTTATCTTGAAATAGGGGAGAAGCCAGGGGAATTTTTGAGGCACAGGAAAGGTTTAAGGGGTTCTACAATGAAGAGATACAATGATGGAAGTTGTTTGGATAATAGGTGCATAAAAAGAGCGAGAAGCAAGAAAAGAATTAAGGACATATAATAAGCCCATATAAAGTCAGAACTGTGTATTTGTACATTTTAGTGCATAGAAGAAATTTCATATGTGAGCTGGCTAGCAAGGCTCATGATCTGGCCCAGGATGCTCGTGGTCTATTTCAAGTTCAGCCTTTGCCTGAGATCCAGAAGTGTAAGTAGTACCAGTTATATCCTGGAGGCCAACAGCTCCAAGATCCAGAGCAAATGATGCTTTCATTCAAGTGTGAAGACAGAATAGACAGTGTCATAACTGAGGGGAGCGCGGCCTGGAAGAATGGCCTTTGACCTGAGAGGAGGCTAGTCTTGCTGTTATACTCAGGCTGGTGAGATGGGCTCAGCTGTGGTGGAGAGGATAATCCCGCGCACCAGGGATTTCCCTCAACAAAGTGGCCAGAATAAGGTTCATGAAAACGGCTTGTTCTCATGACCCAGTCAAGGTAACATCAAAGTAGACCAGCACAGTGAGGAATTCAGAACAGCAATGAGGACTTCAGAGGTCTAATGTACCGGACATTGGAAAGAAAATGGCTCTCAGGGATGATTGTCAAACCTGAAGCACAAGCACCTCTCCTGTAGTATTCACTGACATGCGATGTCACAGCCCTTTGTAAGACACTTCAGAGGATCCCAAGCTGGGAAAGGTGGTGCCACACCTGTGTGTCAAACTAGCATTGGGAAGACACGTGTGTATGAAATTATGCCTGCTTTTATACGGCTATTATAAACCTAGCAGTGGATAACTTTGTTAATAAATTTTAATATTAAATTACAAATACTCAGTAGATGCTTCTTTCATCTGATTAAATATATGAGAATGTTCATCACTAACATAAACTCCATCTCTTTTTTATGTGAGTATTCATTATATTTCCAAGAAAATAATAGTGATACTAAAATATTTAGTTCAATATTTTCAAATGGCATTTTAAAATATTTTATATCTGTCCGTGTTTGTGGCTATAAAATCACATGGACATCTACCTTTGAGTGTCCTAAAAAGCCAAAGGAGCATCATATTCTTGGGCACTAAAATTATAGGCAGCAGTGAAAGGCAACATGAGTGAACTTGGGTCCATGGAAGTGGAAAGTACTTTTAACCACCAAGCCATCTCTCCAGCCCAGCCAGTTGACTTTTTTTGTTTTTGTCTTTTAATTAGATAATGCATTTGTCAGTATGCTGGATAGATTTATGTTATCTCAAACTCCTAACTTCCCTCTATGATGTGGAAGTTTAAAACAAGTAAACTTTTTCCTTCCTAAGTTACATTAGCCATGATTTAATTCTTTTATCCTACTTCATAGATTATACCTGAACTATTTTCCCTTCCCTCTACTGCTCCTAGTCCCTTCTCCCACCCCTATCTCCCCCAGATAATTCCTTCTGTGTTTCTCCAGTGGGAGAGAGTTAGTTTTATCTCCCACTGTTGAGACTTCAACAAGATTACTAAGCTACACAAACCATAAGGTATATGAAGAGGACTATACCACTCTTGGGCATACCTAAAAGGATGCCCAATCCTACCACAAAGACACTTCCTCAACTATGTTTATTTTTATATGTTTTTATAAAATACATTTTATATATTTATATTATTATTATTATTATTGTTATTATTATTATAGTTTCATTCAAAATATCCAAAAACTATAAACAAGCTAGATGTTGATGGATAAAGAAAATTTGGTACATGTACAGAATGGAGAATTACTCAGCTGTAAAAATCAGTAACATCATGAAGTTTACAGGCAAATGGATGGAACTAGAAAAGACCATCTTTAGTGAGGTAACACAGATGCAGAAAGATAAATGTGGTACGTACTAACTTATAAGTAAAGAATAATCATGCTACAATGTATACGTTAAGTAACAAGGAGGACTGGAGGGGAGGCATGAATCTCCCTGGAAGGAGAATTAGAATAAATTTTTCAGGGAGGATGAGAGCAGGTGGGGTTAGAAAAAGGCAGGATTAGGCAAGGGAAGGGAGGGGTCGAGGAGAGAGAATTGGGTGACACGCTGGAGTTGGGCTGCGTTTGAGAGTGGTGTGGAAATATAGTGCAGTGGAAACTCCCTGGAATCTAGGAGAGTGACCCTATAGAAGTCTCTGAGTAACAGGGAACAAGGTCTGAACTGGCCATTTTTATAACCAGATAAATCTTCTAGCAGTTCATGATTTTTTAAAATAGCAATACTAATTTTAATCAAGACACTTAGTATTCTATATCTTTTTCAAATAGGTATTGGAAAACTGTAGTAATCACCTTGTTTAATTATAAAAACAATACATTAAGGAAATTATAATACATTAAACGCTTAATTTTTTAAATCAATCACCTTTGCTTAAAAACTTGTTATTGTGTGGGTAGCATTTCTGTACTAGATTTTGCTATAAAAAATTGCAAGTTTTTAAATAATAAAACTTTATTTTAAAATGTATGAAAACCCACAGGCTCTCTAGATGTCTTCAAACATCACTCATTCTTCCGCTTTCACTGAAACCCCCGCCTTCCCTTCATGTAGCCTGTCCTGTAACTATCATATCAGTTACCGACATTGTTGATTTAAAATTCACTGAAACATATTCTACCAAATGTTTCTTATTTAGTGATTACTTTGGATGTTTAGTTAGTTCCTAAAATGAAAACAAATAGGATTCTATTGAAGGTCAGGCGAATTTCTCTCTGTGGTTAAGGAACTAGTAAGCACAGACACACAAATATCCTTTGTGTTCTATATCCTGATATGTAGCGATATTAAAAGAAAAAAAATAGTGTTCTGTATGGGACAAATTCTGCTTGGTATTCAATAATAATAAAAAAAAATGGTGCCAGACATTTGAGAAAAGCTGAACTATTGGAGAGACAGAGAAACAAACCACAGCGCCTCAGGAATCCTCGACTGAGTGCCTGGTGAAGGGCTAACCGCCTGTCTTCCTTTCCTCCACCCAGCTTTCTCACTTCCTGCTTCAACTTCCCTAGTGCTAATTAAAAGTTTGTGCCACCACAGCCTGGCTTTGCTTGGCCTTGAACTCACAGAGATCCAGACAAATCTTGCCTCTGCCTTTGGAGTGCTAGGATCATGGTGACCGCTCCCTGACCTTCATTGGTTAACTATGTGGTGGCTCTGTCCTCTGACTTTTTAGGCAAACTTTATTAGATATACATCACCACAGTTCTGTGCAAATTATTGCCAGGTAATATAAAGGGAAGCTAAAATTAAACCTATCAAAATCATAATTTCGTATAGAAGAGGAAATAGATGCTCTATCTTTCATAATATTTATTATGGTGTGTGGCAAATTTTAAAGATAATTCATGACTTCTAACATAGAATTAAGCTGAAATACATGATGTAGTATAAGTACATGGGAATTTTAAAATGATATGTAAAACTTAATTTCCTTGTAGAAAAGATAAAATGATTTTTCTACTTAAAATTTAATCCTACTACATAAATCACTTTTTTCAAGACAATTTTAGTAAGTTTATATACAACTAATAGGCAAGACTTTTTATTCATTTTTCTTTAAAATCTTTTTTATAAAACATTTCTAGTTTTATATTTTTATATGTGTTTATTTCTAAATATAACAAACATATCCCTTCCTTATTTCAATTGAATGAAAACGTTTACATGGCTTTATATACTGTAGCTTTCTTCAATAATTTAGTACAGAATTTAAGTATGAGAATGAGGAGTACTCTTGGCTTCCTAACAGTATGAAGCTATTGACTATTCACAGTTCCACATAGACTGGCACTTTGCTTCAACAGACTAACAGCCTAAAAGGCATTCCAGATCTCAGTCAAATTTAAGGAGGCAATTATATTCTACTCACGGTGATATTTTGAATTTTACCTTAAATTTTAAAATGGTGACTTATTTATTTTTAATTCTTTGAAAAAGATGTTGAATCTTCCTCCTGGTTGAAAAATTCATGTATTCAAGCCTTTTGCTTGCTGTATTCTATGTAAACAATAGGACACAGGTACATAGAAAAATGTTAACACAAATGCTTAAGGAGTATTAAGTAACCTACTCTATTCTCACTAGCTTTTATTATTAATCATTAATTAATCCAATCTTGCCATGACACCCCAGTTCAATAAAACAAACAAATAAAGCTCAAGTTCAATGAAGAAACCTCATTTATTGTTTTCAAAATTTCCTGCCCCCTTTCCCCCTTTTCTTACATAGAAGCGTGATAGAAAAATTCATATCACAGTGTGGTGCCATGATATGTATAAAAACCCTTGACAGTCATTTCCCCTCAGCAATCTCCCTGCTGACCAGCTTCCAAGTCTCCTCTACCCCCTGCTCCTCAGGTAGCTGCTTGCTACATAATTTGCATGAAATGTTCTCCTAGCAACCAACACTAGGATGGGATTAGGTACTTTTGTAAAAGAGTGTTTTCTGTAAAAGCTGCTTAGACTTTCTAAACAGCATAAACACAATTTAAGCAAAGCTACCATAGATATAAGTTCTTGACATGTTTCAAAGAGAGTTTAGTCAATTACCTTTTTCTTCTTGTTGGTTTTACATGAAGAAAACCATCATTTTTTTTTTCTATTTAAAAAGTTGCATTTGGGGACAGCTATCTATTTGATGACAATACAGGAATACACACTATATTGTAATAAATACACAATAGAACCATGTTATTAGTAGCTCTTGAAGCAAAGCAGGAAAATAAATACATCTTGCTTCAACTGGTCACTCCAATGATAGACAGAATGCAGAAAATTTCCACAGAAAATATGCTATTAATTTCCATTTCCTTAACAAAATAATTCAAAACCAAATTTTAGTGAAGATTTACTTTACTGAAAAGTTTATATTTTCTCAGGGTTTCTCAGAAAATATTACTTTGTTAAAAGTTATGTTGTAAGACTCAGTAACAATTTATATTATAAAAGAAATAAGGGATGGACAAAGCAGAGAAAATATATAGGATAAGTATCTCTAATGATATCACATAAACTGACCGGCAGCAAATGGTAACTATCTCCATAGGCTCTGGAAATAAGACAAAGGAATATATTTTTCATGCCCCATTAAGATTTTAATCTTGCAGGGAACAATAATAGCAAACAGAAAGTTAAGATATTTTTGTAAGATCAATAACAGTTATTAGGTTTTCAAGTTATTAGGTTTAAAAGCGATAATATTGAAGCAGCAAACCATTTTATAATTTTAAAAATGATCTAAGTTTCAAAAATAAAAACCTAAAGTTTAATCATTTGGTAAAGTTAATAGATTTTTCCCCCCAATGGAAAAGATAAAGCAGAAGTTTCTTCAAACAAAAATTCATTTGCAATTCCACTATGCTGCCTCTCATACCTTGAATATAAGGAAACTCATTTTCATATTTCCCCCTTCCTATACAGTCCACTGTTTTCTGTGAGAACATTATTAAATCTCATATGTGCTTTAAGCAATCTTAAATTTAAATACTATTTCTTCAAGTTTCAAAGAGGTTGACTTGTTTAAAGAAACAATAAGATTCCCTGAAGCTTGATAATATATTGGAACTCTAACATTTTATCATATTGAAAGCTAACAGTGATCTGGGCATCGTGGTGCATGCAGGCCTGTAATCTCAGCCACTCAGGCTGCTGAAGCAAGAGAACCACCCCCTGAAATTCTGACTTAAAATAAAAAGGAAAATTGAGTCAGGGATGTAGCTCAATGGTAGAGTACCTGCTTAAAATATGCAATGGCATAGTTAGGTTTAATATCCAGTAATGTAAAAATAAAAATAATAAAGACAATGGCCAAAGCAAATAATCTTCCTTTGGTAAAGATCTGGATGGAGATCAATATTTACTGAAAATCTATTTAACACCTCAAGTCTGACATAATAAAATATCGCCTAAAACCCTTCCCACAATTTGCAGCTATTATAAAGGGTAATGTTTCCATCATTTCATTTTCAGCCTTTTTATCCTTGGTGTATAGGAGGACTATTGATTATTTTGAGTTAATCTTGTACCTTGCGCTTTGCTGAAATTATTTATCAACTGTAGGAGTTCCATGGTAGAATTTGGGAGTCACTTATATATACAATCATGTGATCTGCAAATAGAGATGGTTCGGCTTATTCCTTTCCAATTTCTTTTCTAATCCACTTATGGTCCTTTTGTTCTCTTATTGCTTTATCGAAAACAATATTGAATAGATAAGGAGAGAGGACAGCCTTGTCTTGTTCCTGATTTTAGTGGGACTGCTTTGAGCGTTTTTCCATTTAGTTTGATGTTGGCTGTCGGCTTGCTGTATATCGCCTTTAAAATATTTAGGTATTTTCCCTGTATTCCTGATCTCTCCAGGAATTCTCTTTTATCATGAAGAATTGTTGGATTTTGTCAATGGCTTTTCAGCATCTAATTAGATGACCATGTCATTTTTTTTCTTTCAGTTTGTTTATATAATGAATGCTATTTTCAGTTTTTAGTATGTTGAACCATTCCTGCATCTCTAGGATGAACCCTATCTGATTGTGGTGGATAATTTTTTTGATATGTTGTTGGATATTCTGTTTGCCAGAATTTTATTGAGTATTTTTTGCATCAATGTTCACGATGGAGATTTGCCTGTAATTTTTCCAATTTCTTTTGGGCCCATAGGTTGGTTTAGTTCTTTAATCTGATCTTGATTTAATTTTGGTAAGTGGTACCTGTCCAGAAAACTGTCCATTTCCTTTAGGTTTTCCATTTTAGTGGAGTATAGATTTTCAAAGTATGATCTGATAATTCTTGGGATTTCCTGGGTATCTGTTGTTATGTCTTCCTTTTCATTTTTGTTTCTATTAATTTGGATATTCTTTTTCTGCTTTTTGGTTAGTTTGGATAAAGTTTTATCTATCTTGTTGATTTTCTCAAAGAATCAACTCTTTGTATTGTTTTTTTTTTTTTTTTTGTTTGCTTCTATTGTATTGATTTCAGCCCTAAATTTGATATCCTGCTATCTATTCCTTCTAGGTGAATTTCCTTCTAATTGTTGTAAAGCCTTCAGCTGTGCTGTTAGGTCTTTTGTGTGAGATTTCTCTAGGTTTTTCACATAGGCATCTAGTGCTATGAGTTTTCCTCTGAACACTGCTTTCATTGTGTCCCATATGCTTGGGTATTTTGTGTTCATTTTAATAAAATTCTAGGAAGTCTTTGATTTCTTTCTTAATTTCTTCCTTGAACCACAGGTGGTTCAATTGAGAGATGTTCAGGTTCCATGAGTTAGTGAGCTTTTGCTGTTGAATTCTAACGGCAGACCATGGTGGTCTGATATGATACAAGGAGTTATTCCCATTTTTTGTATCTATTGATATTTGCTTTATGATCAACTATGTGGTCAATTTTAGAGATAGTTCCATGAAATGCTGAGAAATATGCATATTCCTTTGTGTTTGGGTGGAAGATTTTACATATATATATACGTATATATTTATATATATATATATATATATATATATATATATATATATATATATAAAGTTCATTTGGGTCATAACATAGGTTAGATCCCTTATTTCTCTGTTGAGTTCCTGTTAGTGTGTGGGGTTTGATGTGAGGTTTAAGCTTTAGAAATGTGTTTCTTTTATATATGTAGGTGCCGTTTTGGGGGCATAAATATTCAGGATTGAGACTTCTTGGTAGATTTTTCCTGAGATGAACATGTAATATACATTCTGGTCTCATTTGATTGATTTTAGTTTGAAGTCTATTTTGACAGATATTAAGAGGGCTGCATCAGCTTGTTTCTTACGACCATTTGATTGGGGAGTCTTTTCCCAACCCTTTACTCTGAGCCTGTTTCTGTCTTTGAAATTGAGGTGTGCTTCTTGTATGTAGCTGAAAGATGGCTTCTGTTTTTGTATCCATCATGTTAGGTTGTGTCTTTTTATAGTTGAATTGAGTCCATTGGTATTAAGTGATATTAATGACCATTGATTGTTATTTCCTGTTATTTTTGGTGGTAACTTGTACGTATTTCCCTTATGTGGGTTTTTCTTCTGTGAGATTCTCAATTGTTTATGGTTTCCTGGATGTATCTGGTTTCCTTAGGTTGGAGTTTTCCCTCTAGAGCTTCCTATAGGGCCAGATTTGTGGATAGATATTGTTTAAATCTGGTTTTGTCATGAAATATCTTGTTTATTCCATGGTGATTGTTAGTTTTTCTTGGTATAGTAGTCTGGGTTGGCAGCCATGGTCTTTCAATGTCCGTATAACATCTGACCAGGACGTTCTTCCTTTCACTGTTTCCACTGAATAGTCGGGTGTTATTCTTTATTGCTCTAATTCAATTTTTAATTCCTGGAATGTTTCTTTCACCTGTAGAACTCTTTTCCTTGTTTTTCTTTATTTTATTTCAGGGATTTGTTCATCTCTTCCAAATTTTTGTTTCTATTTTCTTCTATGTCTATAATGGAGATTTTTATATTCTTTTTTAAAGCTTCTGTTATCTTCATAAATTGTTTTTAAGGTCATTTTTTTTCTGTTCCCTCCTCATTATTAGTCTCAAGTATTAATTAATTAAACTCCTTGTGGTGATGCCTCGTTGTTCTTTATATTGTTATATGTATGTTTGTACTGGTGTCTGCCCATTGCTTCCCCGGTTCACTCTTAGCTTCCCCGGTTGGCTCTTAGTCACTGTAAGCCCAGGGACTGAGTATCTCCAGTAGTTGCAAGGGCTGCTCTTAGTTGGCTGGATGCCAAGGAGTTATGTTTTTACAGTATTCACAGAGTCATTCTTAGTTGGGTCTTAATTGGTTCTTAGTCAGTTGTGGACCAAGAGTCTTCAGGGTCTCCAGTTCTTGGAATGTGATGATGCAGATTGTGGTTTGGATGGGATTTGGCTTGTGGGCTGTCCCTCCCCCTATGTTTTGCTGGGGATTGGGCTTGGGGGGAGGGTGCTTTCCCAGCTTCCTTTTGTTTAGGGCAGAGCTGGGTGTGGTTGGGGTGCTGAGGGGCTTGTTTCCAGGCTGGGGTTCAGAGACCGTGGTCTCCACTTGGCCTGAGGGTTAGGGTGCCACTCACCTCTTGGTCAGTTGTGGACTATGAGGAAGGCTTCTGATTTTTAAACTCTTAATAGTAAAACAATACATGATACGATGGTAAATAATGTAGTTAAAACATAACTTCATATAGGAAATAAACCACCTACCATAAGATCACATGACTAGCAAACCTCAAAAAGATGACATTGAACACTAGTAAAAGAAGAATAAGGAAAAAGGCATGGAGCTAGAAATCAGTCTTTATTAATACTTAAATATAAGCATTATATTAACCATACTTCTGAATATATCAAAATAATGGGAAAAGACTGTCTAGTTTGTGTATTAGAGAAAAGTGGTAAAATGTCATTCACACTGGGCAGGGAGCATGAATACTGTGAACTTCCCTGAGTATTACACATATCTTAAGTTCAAATAAATGTTGTAACATTTATAACCAAGTAAAAGAATGGACCGAAGGGAAACCTTTAGAAATTACATATTTTATTTAATTATTAAGATAAAAGGGTATATAACTTCTAAATGAAAAGTTGAAATATTAGGAATATTTTACAGATATACTCTATCTTTAATGACAGTTTTCTATGATGTTTATGATTTCCTACAATTGTATAGAGGTAAAAGCAACCAGTTGTATATAAATCCATTGGTTTCTGACATTGTTTCTTTAATGATTCTGTCCTGATCAGCAGTGAGAATTATGATAACCTCTCATAATTCAATATTCTGTATTCAGAAAAAAATGGTTATTTCCATCTGTTCTTTTTAGAGTGGGAAATACTTGGTTGAATCCATGAATAATAATGAATATGCATGTCCCAGTAGGTGTGTCACCAAATTTTGGTTTATAATTCTGTCCAGTCAGAGCCTTGACGGAAGGGTCTGAGCGTGTTCATCTTATTTTACAAGTGATGTGGGAATGCTGACTTGTCCCTCTATACTTTTACTTCATATTCTTGCTTTATAAGGAAGCATTTTACCACACTGGAATAGTCCTGTGTTTCAGAAAATTCTCCCTTTAGGCCCAAACTGAGATAACTTCATTAAGTGGGTATGGCAGGGTTCACAAAATGTGTGTGTGTGTGGTTTTTTTTTGTTGTTGTTGTTGTTTTGTTTTGTTTTGTTTTGTTTCCCGAGAACTTAGTTGAATCAGCTTTTTAGATGCTTCTCAGATTTTTATCAGAAGCAAAGAAAAAGCATTCTTCCAGCACCAAGAAAGCAGTTTACCACAGATAACTGTTTCATTTAATTTGCATTTCAATGCATACCAAACTAAAAAAAATTAACAGTTTTCAGTAGGTGAAGCTTATGGAAGATTTCCTATCAAATAACAGTAACAAGAGACAAAAGAAACAAAAAGCAAAGGGGCAGATCTGGGAGGAAGACTTAAGGATAGGCTACAAACTCCCAAGTTCAAGTTAGAAAAATGTTTCTGCTTAAGCACCAACTCATCTTGAGGCAGCAAAAAGAAAAAGAAAAAAAAAAGAGTTAAAAAAAAATCCAGACAGGCTAAGAAATCAGCCGACAAACCTCATTATTGATGGCGTCAGGTGGTAAATCAATGCTGGAGGAAAATCAATGGTAAAAATATTTTTAGTGGTGCATACAGATGAATCGCCTCAGCAGCAATTCTTCATGGAAACCACAAAGGTCTCCAGCCACTCTGATGGCCACTGTTTCCTAGGAGGCAAGAACTTACCTGATGTTTTCCAGATACCAATTATTCTTTTGCATCTTTCTGTTTTATAGAATCTGTAACTATTTCCTGCAAAAAGCCAAGGAAAGGCAATGTGGTGGGAAAGAAATTATTAAAAAGAGAGAAGACAAGGAAGAGAGAAAAGAGGTGGATATAAACACTCCACACACAATAAAATGCAACTTTTTTGTGTAAAGTATTTAAAAACATTTGTTATCTCTCTGTACCCATTTACTATTTAAAATGAGTATGTGAAAAATTATTAAAACTGTATCAAAAATTGAAGTTCTAGAACAAAGACCAAGAAAGATACTTGTTTAGAATACAATAAGGATAGTGGCATTATTATGTAGAATCAGTATGGTTTACAGCCTCCTGCCCAATCTTTTGTTCTATATAATCAGATAATCAGATTGAAACATCTCAAAGGAATACTCAGAACAACTGCCCAGGAGTAAAACAAAGGAACAAAAGCCCAAAAGCTTATTCCTAGGTGAAGTTCGGGGGGACCAGCACCACCAGTCATGGATTTACTCCCTTTAAAGAGAAAGTGGTAACTTGACTTACAAGGAGACAAGAGAACTGAGGTCTGCTCTTCTGAGACAGGGAAAGCTGTTCAGGAGGAAAAAGATGCATACCTGTGAGCTGCATCTGATGCCTTCTCATCAGAAGAAAAACTGTACATTTAATGTGGAGAACAAACATGTGTTCCGTTATTCATATATTAAATTGCATTGCAACAGTAAAAATTGACTTTCAGGTTGTGAAGAGGAGCCAGGTTCCTCATAGACAGACTTGGGTGAGTTGATATGGTTAATGGTGAAAATGTATCAAAATGAGCCTGGGCTGAGATAGTCGGGTGTAGAAGATAGAGCAGGATAGACGGCCTTTTCTTCTTGCACTCACACTACAGTGACTCCAAGCAGACACTCTAGGTATTCATTACCTTGTAGTCTTCCCAGAACTCTTCATATCTTCTGTTTCCACTATCTGACCTCAGCCATTTCTCAGCCGCATTAAAAGTGATTTCCGGACGCAGTTTGCACCTTACACGACATGTTTATTCTCTCATGTTCCCAGTGATGCTTTAAAGTAAGACACCAGATCATTTTCAACTAATGGTCTCTTAAGCTATCACAGAATAAATTTCAACACTATCTTCAGCATATCTTATATCTGTTTTTTTTTTTTGGTTTTTATTTTTTAGATTAACATGTAAACATTTATTAACATCTACACTTGTATGGGAAATTGGGAGTGATTGGTATTGGTTAATTTTTTGTTTACATATTGTCTGCCACCTCACACTTGAAAGGAAAGGCTATGAGGCTGAGTTACTATATATTGTTTAATATATAATTGTTTATTATATATTGTCTAATTATATAATGTTTAATGCTCCCGGTGTCAACAAGTATCACAGGGTACTGTCATCTAATATTGCATTGCTTTTATATATGTGTAAACATTTTTCTCCTTTCTTCCTTCCTTCTTCCCTCTAGTACTGACATCAAGAACCTCATATGTTAGGCAAGTTTCACCAAGCATAAACTTCATTTGTAAAACATTAAAAGTTCATTTACAAAGCATTAAAATTTCTTCATAATATGTCGTCAACTGTTTCTTCAACACTTATAGCTTTCATTTTTTTTGTCTGGTGTTCTTCAATATAGATAATGTATCTATTCATTATATTATTCTCTTAAAACATGGGATCTTTTTATGCCTCAATCTCTTGTTCATCCTACACTTGTCTTGTATGTCACTCTGTACCTTATCATCATTCTTTCTTTGCAAGTTCTTGAATCTCCTACTATCTAAACTTAGATGCTTTCCTTCTGTGGGATGATCTTGGACACTAAAGGCACAATTAATTAATAGCCACTCAATTCCCTAAGAAGATTATATATCTCTTTTTAATGTATATATATATATATTTAAAAATAATAGTTTGATACCAAAATTGTTTATTTACTTTGCACAGCAAAAGGTGTTCACTTTCAAATAAATATTTGTTAAATAATAGTATCTTTCTAAGTTCAAGAAAAATATATAACAATATATTAGTGATCTCTTACCAGCTACACCATGATAACACTATTGTTTTTGTTAATGATAACACAGAGTATCCTGCACACATACATTGTTCCAAGCACTTTAGAAACAAAATTTCATAGAACTACTTACTACAAGGGATTCTGTTTAAGTATCGAGTATCTTATCTGATATTAGAGATGAGGAAACAGCCCTGCAGAAGGGCATGCTTTCAGAAAAGGTACTTTTGACAGTGCTATAGAATCCCTCAGGTGAATCATTTATTCAAAAAGGACATGCAAAGTAGTAAGCTTTTCAAATACATAACATCCTTGTTTTTCTAAATATTATAGTGAAATTTACCTTTATAATATATATATATATAATCCTTATTAGATTAAAGGATATTAGAATAAAGTATAGTTCATTGGAATATTCGAATAACCTCATATGACTATAAGTTTGAAAATATTGACAAACTTCTCCAGTGAAAACAATGATTAATCAAATAACAGAAAAGGTATACTATGAATAGGAAAATGTATCTTGAAGTTTCTTGCTTGGCCTAGTCTTGAGGTCTGGACCTACAGTCCCGCAGTTGCTTAGTTCTAAATAATCACTCAAAGGATTATATTAATTACCATCTGTCTGGCCTATATCTCAGTACCAACTAGTTCTTATAACTTAAACCATTTTCATTAATCTGGATATTGCCACATGGTTCCGTGGCTTTACCTGTGTCCCATTACATCTTGCTTCCTTAGGTGGCAGCTTTCAGCTTTTCTGTGTGGTCCTCCTTCTTTATTTTTGCTTAGATATCCCACCTGCCTTTCAGCTACCTTGCCATAGGCCAAAACAGCCACTAACAAATGGAAATAAAGCATATTCATAGCATATAGAAAGATATCCTATATTAGGAAACCTTCACAGAAGACAGGTTTCTACATCCTGAACAAAGACAAAGAGAATTATAGTAGAATACCTGTCTAAGCTTCATATTCTTCACTACTAAGAGCAAATAAAGTTGTAAAGTAATAAGAAAATATCATTAGGTCTTTCTTTAGTAGTTAAACTATAATATGAAATTGTATGCAGTTTTGAAAAGCGAAAAAAAATATTTCTTAAAAACTAACAGAATTTTGGTTTCTGGTTTGGCATGTATTTTGTTAGGGCCTCTAGTGCTGTGACAAGACACCATGACCATGGAAACTCTTTTAAAGGAAAACATTTTATCTGTGTAGCTTGCAATCCAGAGGTTCAGTACATTACCATCATGGGGGATAGGAGGCAGAGCATGGTGGCGTGCAGGCAAACATGGTGTTGGCTACATCTTGATCAGAAGGCAATAGTCTCAGTGTCACACTGAGTAAAGCTGGAGCAAAAGAGACTTCAAAGCCTATCTCCACAATGACACAATGTCTTCCACAAGGCCACACATTCTAATAGTGCACTTTAGATCATTTTTTCAAACCATCACAGCATGTAAAAACATAAGATTTCACTACTCAATCCTAAAAATGCAAAACTTCATGAACCAAAACAACCAATTATGGTTTTGACTGCTACTGGATTAGTGTAGTTATTAGAAAATAAAACACATCAAATTGGAGGGTCAGCCAGATTAATGTAGGGAAACACAATATGCTAGAGTAGACACCTACAAATAAACTCTTTCCAGAAACCAGTGCCAGGACTGGAAAATGTCAACTAGAATTAAAATAGTCCAGGTTCTCTGTGATGAACAAGTCTGAAGTAAGATCTTTAAGAAACGCCACCACAGGTCTGTGAAGTCTGCCGTCAGAAGCTCAAAGTATTCACAGTA
Source organism: Phyllotis vaccarum (assembly GCA_033318265.1). NCBI lineage: Eukaryota > Metazoa > Chordata > Mammalia > Rodentia > Cricetidae > Phyllotis > Phyllotis vaccarum. Next base: position 132,163,674 of record JARWLC010000005.1, read on the forward strand.
AATGCTACAAAAAATATATATCTTAAGTACTTCTGTTTGAAATGGAAAAATACAACTATTTTTAAATATACAAGATAATTTCTTAAAGATAAGTCAAATCTTTACCAGAAACTATACTCCCAGAGCCTACACAATGTACTTTCATTTTTATTTGTTTTCTTATTTAGAACTTAATCTTCTAGGGGACAGAATTAGCCAACTTAAGACATTATCATTCATCCTGCTACATATGTGGCAGTGTGTATGGCAGTTTGAATGTAATTGGTCCCCATATGTTTATAAGGAATGGCACCATTAGGAGATATGACTTTATTGGAGTAAGTATGGCCTTTTTGTGGAAAGTCTGTCTTTATAGGGTAGATTTTGAGGTCTCATATATGCCCAAGCTATGGTTTCTGATTCAGGTCACTTCCTGTTGCCTGAATATCAAGATGCAAAACTCTCAGCTTCTTCTCCAGCACCATATCTTCCTGCACACTGCCATGCCCCACCATGATGACAATAGACTGAACCTCTGAACTGTAAGCCACTCAATTAAATGTTTTCCTTTATAAGGTTTTTTGTGGTTATTGTGTCTTCACAGGAATAGAAATGCTAAGACAGTTAAGTTCATGATCACTAAAATGCAGTGTTTTCATGTTTCATGATTTCTAAAACATGAAGCAACAGAACACTAAATAGAATACAAAGAATGTAAAAATTTCTGTGTGTGTATATAGGTGTATAGGAGAGAAATGAATTCTACAAAATGTTCAACTAATACTGCAAAAGAATCAAGCATGATGGTATATCAGTAGTCATCAGTAATCTCAAAAGATGGATGGAGTCAGGAAGATTTTGAGTATAAGGTGAGAGTAGGTTACATTGTGAGGCTATCTCAAAAAACAAAACAAAAAAAAAAAACAACTACAACCAGCCAACCTATCTCTATCTATCTATCTATCTATCTATCTATCTATCTATCTATCTATCTATCTATCTATCTATCTATCCATCCATCTATCATATATCTATCATTTACCTGTCTATCATCTATCTATCTATTTCGTAACATAATAAAGACTGGAAATAATCAATGACTAGATAACAGTAACAGATGTGATATATATTGATCATTTTAATATTAACCTAAGATGTAAACAGTGAATAAGATGAGACTTGGACCAGATCAAGAAATAAAATCCAACTCTATATTTTCTAAAATACTACTACTTCAAATATTTTTATTTAATTTTTTTTTATTTGACATACCAATCACATTTTCCCTCCTTCTCCTCTTCTTCCCACTTCCCCCACTTTAAATTTTTTAAATTATAATTTAAAGATGAATTAAGTCACACAGCAGTAAGTAATCACACACTGAGTGAAGCTGCGCCCCTGGAGCTCACATGCCCAGCTGACAGGTGGATAGATCTGACTCCAGCAAGCTGTTCTTGATTCTGCAGGTGTGAATACACCACACACACACCAACACAGACACAGACACAGACAGAGGCACACACACACACACACACACACACACACACACACACACACACACACACACACACACCCCTAGAGAGAGAGAAAGGGAGAGAGAGGGCAAAACTGATAGATAAGCCAGGAGTATATACTTATAGTTGAGAAATTGACTGAGAAAATACAAATAAGTTGGCCTAGTGTAATATCATCAATCTCATGTAATTGATATCTATAAATTATTTTATCCAACAGCAGTATATGACACATTCTCAAGATTACAATGGAATATCCCCCAAGAATCATCATGTTCTGGTAATTTAACAATACAATCAATTAAAAAAATCTATAATATTTGTTCTTAGATGGGAATGGGATTAAGGTTATAATAATGTATGTATAAGAGTATTTTAAGTTTTTAGAGAATATCACAATGCCTTCTTTTGTGTGTGTATCATTTTTATTCTTTTTTGAGAGTTTACATGTTCTTCAAAGTTTATAAACATGAAAATATGCTGCAACTTGTAATCTTCAAAGTATTACAAACCAACAGCAATGATATATAACTATGTACCTCTTTAAATGGCCCAATTGCAAATTGTTAACAGCAAGAAATAATCACAATGATCTTTATCAAAAAATAAAACTAAGTAAAGCTTCTGTTGATACATAAATCTATACACTTTTCCCCAGTTACCAAGTTTGGAAATAATGAAATTGTTATTTGAGAGATAAATGCCAAAATGGTGCACACAAAACTCATGGTACGCACAGAAATTAGAATATTATTTAACACTAAGAACTTTATTATTATGCCATGAGGTGTGTAAAAATATTGAATGTATTATAAATGAAAGAAGTCAATCCTAAAACTAGAAAAATAGAATGCATGTTATTCCATATAAACAATATCCCAGAAAAGACACCACTCTGGAAATAACTATTATATCAGTGTTTGTTGTGAATGGCAACACAAAGGATTTAGGGCAGTAAACTGCTTTCATGGTTCTGTCGCAATAGGTTCTTGACATCTATTTGTTGAAACCACAGAATGCACCATACAGAATGAACTTCAATGTATTCTTTATTGAAAATACATTTTTCATATAACATATCCTGATGATGAATTGCCATCCACCTATGTCTATTAGTTCTTTCCCATCTCCTCTCACACTGAATCTACCCTTTTCTGTCTTCCATTAGATAACAAGCAGGTATATATAGTAAAATAACTCTGTCTCTCTGTCTCTCTCTTTCTCTCTCACACACACATACAGGCACACACACATACACATGCATACATGAACACACACATACACACACATAAACGCATACGTGCACACGCACATATACACACACATAAATGATCACACACACATACACGCACAAACGTGCACATGCACACACACGTGCACACACATACACGCACACACATGCGCACACATACACACATGCACACACGCATATACACACACGCATATACACATATGCGCACACACATGCACACACACACACACATGCGCACACGCACACACACACATGCCGGTAAGGATGCGTAACATAACACATTGCAACGAGACAAAACACAACAAAAAAAAAAAAAAAATGAAAAGCCCAAGAAAAGGCACAAAAAACCAGACATGGACACAGAGACCCACTCATTCACAAACTCAAAACTTCTATAAAAAAGCAATCAGGACCAATAATATATAATCAAGGCATGTATAGGGTAGAAAAAAAAATAACATTACGGGACAAGAAACTTGAGAACAAGCCACTGAGTTCATTTGAATGTTATCTTCTCTCATGTCTAGGAGCTTGTGCAGACCTACGCAGGCCCTGTGTGTACTGCTCAGTCTCTGAGCTCATGTGTGCATCACTCCTGTTGTGTTTAGAAAGCCTTGCTTTTCCATTTCCTTTTGGCTCTGAGATTCTTTCCACCTCCTCTTCTGTAGAGGTTTCTGAGCCTTGTGGGTAAGGATTTTGTGGAGAAATCCTGTTTAGGACTTAGTGTTCCAAGGTGTCTTATCCTTCCCATATGCTGCAGGAGGAAGCACTTGTGATGATGGCTGAGTACGACACTGATCTAGGGATATAGCAGAATGCCAATAGGAGTCATTTTATTGCTAAGTATCTTTAGCACAACAGTAAATTTTAGTTTAAGCCTAGGTTCCTGGCCTATCTAATTTCAAGTCCTTGGTCATACAGTGCTATGTATAGGTTCTGTTTTGTGGAGTGGGTCTTAAGTCAAATCAGATATGGTTTGCTTATTCCCAAAAGCTTTGTGCAACCATTGCACTATAATACCTTGAAAGAAGGACATCATTATAGAGCAAAGGGTTTAAAGCTGAAATGGTGTTTATCTTTCTGCTGGTATCAGAAATACTGGCCGGTAGGGTTGAAGGTTCTATGTAAGTATCAACTCTATTTTTCTGTGTTCAATAAGTTGTGTAGGTGTTGTCTTCAAAAATAAGGCTGTACCTTCTGTTTGTGGAAGGCAACCTATACATACCCTTGGCAACAGACTAGGTTGGAGTTGTGGCTTAGTCAGTGTTTTTATGGTTGTGAAGGGGCACCACAGTAACTCTTATAAAGGAAACTATTTCAATGGGTGGCTATCTTACAGTTCTTAAGTATAGTTCATTATCAGCATCGCGGGACGCAAGGCAGCATGCAAGCAGAAATGGGGCTGGAGAAGGCGCCACAAGTTCTTACATCTTGATCCAAAGGTAACAGAAAGCAAACTGAGGCACTGGGCATAGATTAAGCATATATAAGACCTCAAAGCCCACCCCTAAAATGACATACTTCTTCCAATAAGGCCACACCTAGTCCAACAAAGCCACACCTCCTAATAGTGTCATTCCTTATAAGCTTATGGGGCCAATTACATTCAAACTACCACATGTTGTTTTGTGGCTCCCGTAGAACCACTTAGGAGCACAATTCAAACAGATGTAACTCATTTCCAGTTCTGGATGTTTAATTGGGTGACAAGTTATGTCCAGTTGGTGTTCTGTTGCCCCTGTTATTTGCCAATTTCGTTTAGATAGCCTTTATATATGTATATATTTTCGGATGCTTCTACCATATTTGATTTCCATACAACCTCTCAAATGGCCCTCATTAATAGCTGTCTTTTAATATTTTCTCCATTGTTCCCCATCTTCTCCCCCTACCCACTTGATCCATCTATTCCAGCTCCCCCTTCCTCATCCATTCATAATTATTCTATTTTTATTTTTTAGAGAGATCTATCCTTCTTACTAGTCCTTTACTCTCTATATAATCTCTAAGGATTGTACATTGCATTTCATTGACTAAAGAGTTCATATCCACATATAAGCAAATTATATCATATTTGTTTTTCTGGGTCTGGGATACCTCTTAGAATCTTTATCTATTTACCTAGAAACTTACAATTTCATTTTTCAACAGGTAAGTAATGGTCCATTGTGTATACATACCACATTTTTTTATATATTCTTCTGTTGAAAGACACTTAAGTTGTTTTTGATTTCTGGCTATTGTATATAAGCACCAGTGAACATGGTTGATTAATTATTTCTACTGGAGGATGAAATGTCCTTGGGATATATGCCCGAGTGGTACAGCTACATCTTGAGATAGATCTATTCCCAGTTTCCTTACTAACTTCCATAATGAGTTCCATAGTGGCTGTACAACTTTTCACTCCCACAAGCAACAGATGAGTGCTTCCCTTATTTCACATCCTTCCCAGTATGAGCTGTCATTTTTAATTGCAGCCATTCAATTAAATACCTTTAAATGGAGCCATTCTGAAGAGTGTGAGATAAAATCTCAAAATAGTTTTGATTTGCATTTCTCTGATAACTAAAGATGCTGAATATTTTTTAAAGGGTTTCTCGGGCATTTGAGTTTTCTCTATTATAAATTCTCTGTTCAGATCTGTACCACATTTTTAATTAGATTATTTTCCTGATGGACAGGCTTTTTTAAAAAATTCTTTATATAGTCAAATATTAATTTCTTTCAATGTATAGTTGGTAAATAATCTTTTCTCATTCTGTGGGCTGTTGCTTTTTCTGAATGATGATATCCCTTACTATGCACAAGATTTTCAGTTTCATGAAATATCATTAATTAATTCTTGATCTCAGTGCCTCTGCTAGCTGTCTCCTGTCCAGGAAGTCTTTTCTTGTGCCAATGAGTTTAAGGATATCCCTTACTTTTCCTTTTATCAGTAAAATTCAATGTAAACTGTGGACTTTGGATGACAATGTCCTGCTACTGTAAGGTCGTTGATCAGATGAGTCGTACTGGATTCATACTGCTCCATACTGGTGCAGGATATTGATTGTATGGAAGTTGTACATATTAAAGCATATAGAGTTTCTGGGAAAATCTATCCATATACTACAGGATGTGTTGTAGACATACTATTTAAAAGTAAAAATATATAATTCTTTAAAGTTGTAGTTGTTCAGTACCAATTTTGTACATAAATACATAGTTTTCACCTTAGAGCTAACCATAAGATTCTTTTTTTAAGCTACCAAGGATTTGCTTAACATTTTAGCAGCGATCTTATGATATATGCTATTTAAAACTGTAAACATTTTATCAATAAAGTTCTTTTACAATGGTCTTAGTTTGTGTTCTCGCCTGAGAAGCAGACTCTTCTCTACCTGCTTGCTAATGTAAATTTTCCAGGAGAAGTATCAATGAATCAATTTTATAGAAAAGAATATAAGCTTTGCTTCAACCTCTGATAGATTTTAAAATATATTTATAGGGGGAGATGAAATAATATCTATCTTACAAGTTTTTCACGGGTTAAGAACAATCTGAGAGTACACTGAACAGCACTCTCCTGGTAATACAGGCTTTTGATTATGCTATAACATGTGGCTTTCCCTTGATTGAGGTGAAAGGTGAAACTCACCCTCATGATGAGCTCATGGGAAATTCTACAGATAAAACTTACAGGGTAAAACTATAAGCATGGTCATTCCTTGAAGAAAAAAAAAAAACTGTATTTTTTCACCTAAGCATTCCAATCAAAATTCACCATAAAGCTTCTAGGAAATGAATTTATAAAACCAAGAATATTGTACAATTGTAGGAGTGTTAAAAACATGGATATTTAGCATTATTCTCTGGTAAATTCTTGACTATCTTTACCAATATGTATCACAAAGTCCTTCGAAAATATTTCAAACCCAAAAGAACACACAGGAATCCAGAGATTAGTACTACTTGGGTGAGACCCTAGTGCCAATTGCAATGGGTGTCAACACTGTGATTTAAAAGACATATTATGGCAGACATGTTTCAGTAACTTAGTTTTACAAGTGTCAAAAACCTCTTCTCTCACTGCCAACCACCACTAGTACTCACTTTTGATGTGGGAATATCTTTCTGTGTGCTGTGAATATCAATCTTTAAATAAAGGAGCTGTTTTGGCCCATGACAGGCACCAAAGAAAAAGTAGGAGGAGAAATCACAACATAGGTAGAAGAAGCAGGGCGGGGTCAGACAAGAACTATGTCAGGAACACAGGTGAGCCATGGGTCATGTGGCAGTCAGATTAATGAGAATGGGTTGGGTTAAGATGTAAGAGCAAGTGAGGGATGTGCCTCAGCCATAGGCCATACAGCATGAACTTAATACAAGTGTCTGAGTCATTTCTGGGGGCCTGATCAGCTGCCTCAGCTAAGGGGTCTGGGGCAGCAGATCTGTGGGTCTGGACCTCTGGTGCCCGGGACCAAGAAACCTCATCGTAACACACTTTGTTTTTGTCTGTGTCTTTTTCAGTTAGCTAGAGTCATTAAAATGTGGAAAGAATCCAGAGGGGCGTAAAATTCCAGTGATATAGAAATCATTTTCTCCAAATAATAAAAGTTGAGCATGAAAATTACAGAAGAGCCTCTTTGCTATGAATTATTCATTTAACACACATATGCACAGATAAACACAAATATTGTCTATATGGACGACAACATAAAAAAAAATCATTATTTCTCAACTTAGCTTTTCTAGAGATCCTTAAGTTTCCATTTTGCTATTTTCTGAAGGCTACTTCAGATCATCCACTAGAGAAGAGCAACTCTTTCCTTTCACACTTACGACTTCTGTAACCAACACTAGTTCCGATGATTACAAATGATCTGGCCTGGGCACGGCCATTGGTTTATGTTATATCTTGTCTACTTTTCAGCAATATTTTACAGAGCATTCTCCTTTCGGCAATACTGATTGCTTTTCTGACCTTATAATTTCTGACTCTTATCTCATTTACTGGAAAAGGTTCTACAAGTGTTGGAGAGTTTTATCTCTGGTCACAATTAATTTATTAAAATTTCTGGGTTTAATTGTGACATAAAAATTCTTTATGGCTCACGTCTTACGAATGCTATTTTTTCCTGGATCCTACTGAATTTCACAACTACTAAATAGGTCAATTAAAGAGGCTTGGGTATATATAGAGAACATTTTTTTTTTTTTTTAGAAATATAAAACAAGTAAAATAACATGTTTACAAGTGAATATTTTAGAAAACAGTAAAATGTATATTTTGATAACTTCACTAAAGAATATACTTCTGTGCTAGAATTTAGTGATTATCATAAAATCATTAACTATCAAGTCATTTCCCTAAGATTGTCACCAGAGGGGGAACAATTACCCCTTGCTAGCTTGTATGATAGGGAAATCTCATTTTCAAAACAACACAAGTACTGTTTATTTGGTGGGACTGATTAAAAACATTATTAAATATTCATCAGCTCCTCTTTTTTCTCTGACCGCCTTCCTTTTTTCTGTAAGCAACAATGATAGATACGGTCCCATGGTCTAACACCTACATTATGAAATACAAGCATTTTACCACAGAGAACAATATTTAAAAGATTGAATTTGGAATGAATAGCCCGAAATTTTTCATTCTTTAGAAATAAAGCTACTAAAACAAAAATTAATTTTACATTTTCTAACAAAGCACTTTGCCATTATCATAGAGAATATTTATCACTGAAAACATTAAGCTTTAGAGTTTACTTTTAATTTTTTCCCAATGAGATTTATAGCAAATACTGAGATCATAGAGGTGTGATGAAGGCATTACATATTTAGTTCCTTTCTAACAAGGTGACCATTTTGTAAGACCTCCAATTCTCAGAAACAGTGACTCATCCCCAGATCAAACTCATTAAAGGTTATTTAAGTAATGCCAGGAAAGTATGTGATTCTAAGCCAAGACTTCTTTCCCTAGCTCATCAAAGGAAGCAATGCCTATGTTTCCAAATAAGTTCACAAAGCTTTATTAACAAGTGTTAGTGTTATAGCTAGCCATAGGGCTTAAATTACAAATGAGTTATCCAAAAGCAGCATAGCAGCAGCTGGAACACCAAGAGGTTCTAACTTCAAACAGAGCTAGTTCTCATCAGGTGTGCATTCAATCTAACAGAAGTAGAAGTAAAAATGATTATTGTACAATGCAATCATCATGTTCTAATGACTCACCATTTTCTGAACTAAATGACAAAAGGAGAATATCATTAATGCCATTCTAAAACTGACCATGCCTGTGCTCTTGATAAAGCATTGGTGTCTGCCAAAATCCAATTGAGCAGATACCATATTCAAATGACTGATGAATGCTTCATTATTGTTTAGCAACAAATGGCACAGATTTTGCCTACATCTGTGTTTCTCACAGAAGAACCTAGTTCTCACTTGTTAAATAGGTATATGTAAAGCTGGATTCACCATTTGCAAAGGTGGTGCCTGAGTTATAAAATGGCCCTTAAGTAGCTCAGGATGTTGAGAAATATGTTAGTTGAGTGTTCAGTAATAAAAAGGACTCTGAAAAACACGGAATAATTGGAAGAAGTGGAGTGAATGTAAAGAACTAGAAGATGGGGGAAAGGTGACAAAACGCCATTTTTCTAATCATGACACAGCTTGCAGTCATAAACTCAGCAGTTACAGTTGCTTATACAAGACTAGACCTGACATTATTTGTTAGTCATGAGTGAGGGGGGAGTTCATGTAGTTCTACCCTGATGAACTATTTACTTCTGTCGGAGTCAGAGATAGGGAGTCAATATTTCAGAAGGGTACTCAGTGATTCTATCAGGTTCTATAGGTAGTTCATTCCCCTAGTCATACAGAGGACCCTGGCTAAAGAAATACAAAAAATTGGACATGAGAAATGGAGGAAGAAAGAGACTACCCTGAGAGATGTCAGAGCAGAATGAGAGTCTGGACAATAGAGTAACTCTACCAGAGAACTCCTACAGCTGATAAACACCTGCAGCAATGCAGCAGATTAACTAAAAAAAAAAAAAATCAATAGCCTTCCTATATGCTAACAATAAAAGAGCTGAGAAAGAAATAAGGGAAACATCACCCTTTGTAAGAGCTGCAGATAGCATTAGATATCTTAGTGTAACTCTAACCAAAGAAATAGCAGGCCTCTTTTACAAAACATTAAATCACTGAAAAAAAGGAATTGAAGGGGATATCAGAAAATGGAAAGATATTCCATGCTCCTGGACATATAGGATCAACATAGCAAAAATGACAATTTTACCAAAAGCAATTTATAGATGCAATTCACACCAAAATCCGAACACAATTCTTTACAGACCTTGAAAGAACAATACTCAACTTCATATGAAATAACACGAAACCCAGGTTGCCAAAACAATTCTATTCAATAAAAGAACTTCAGAAGGAATCACAATCCCTGACTTCAAGCTATACTATAGAGCTACAGTAATAAAAACAGCCTGGTACTGGCATAAAAACAGACCTGTGGATCAACGGAATGAATCAAAGACCCTGACTTTAAACCACATACTCACGAACACCCAATTTTTGACAAAGAGGTCAAAAAATATTTAATGGAAAAAATTATATCTTCAACAAATGGTGTTGGCATAACTGGATGGTAGTATGCAGAAGAATGCAAATAAATCCAAACCTATGACCCTGCACAAAGCTCAAATCCAAGTGGCTCAAAGACCTCAACATAAACCCAGCTACACTGAACTTAATAGAAAAGAAAGTAGGAAATATCCTCCAATGCACTGGCACTGGTGACCACTTCCTAAATACAACATGAGTAGCACAGACACTGAGAACAGCAATCAATAAGTGGAACCTCCTGAAACTGAGAAGCTTCTGTAAGGCAAAGGCCACAGTCAATAAGACAAAGCTACAGCCTACAGAATGGGAAAAGATATTCACCAAACCTACATTTGACAGAGGACTGGTTTCTAATATATATAGAGAACTCAAGAAACTAGAGCCCAAAAACCTAAATAATGCAATTAAAACATTAAGATAGATTAATAGAAATTGGTTGACTTAAGATGTAAGAGCTAGCTAGCAATGGGCCTGAGCCGTAGACCAAACAGCATGAAGTTAATATAAGCATCTGAGTCATTTTTGGGGCCTGAGCAACAGCGGCGGCTAAGGGGTCTGGGGCTGACTACAGGTCCTGGGTCCAGGCCTCTGGCTTCCCAGGACCAAGAAACCCCACTACAACAATCAGAGAAATGCAAATCAAAACAACTTTGAGATACCACCTTACACCTGTCATAAAGGCTGAGATCAAAAACACAGATGACAACCTATGCTGGAGAGGAGGCAGAACAAAGGGAACACTCCATTATTGCGGGGAGTGTAAACTTATACAGCCACTCTGGAATGCTGTATGGTGGCTCCTCATAAAACTAGGAATCAATGTCCTCAAGGATCCAGCAATACCACTATTGGGCATATACCCAAAGGATGCACATTTGTAACCCAAAGGCATTAGTTCAACTATGTTCATAGCAGAATTATTCATAATACCAAGAACCTGGAAACAACCTAGATGCCACTCAGCTGAAGAATGAATTAACAAACTGTGGTACAACTACACAATGGAGTACTACACAACAGTAAAAGAAAATAAAATGACATCCTAAAATTTGCAAGGAAAGGGATGGATTTGGATAATATCCTCCTGAGCCCTTGAGGTATCACAAGCCCGGAAAGATGTGAGATGTGTTCACTCATAAGTGGTCTTTAGACAGAAAGCAAAGAATACCCAAGCTGCAAACCACAACTCCTCAACAGCTTGGGATCAGACAGATTTCCCTAGGAAGAGAAAATAGACAAGATCTCTTTAGCAAATTGGGATCGTAATGGGTTCCAACCAAGAAGAGGTGGGAACAAATCGTGAGAGGAGATGGTTGAGTGAGAGGAGCAACAAAGAGGGAGAAAAATAAGAGATGATATTGTGATAGAGGGAGCCGATGTGGGGCTAGGGAAACCTCAGGCACCCACAGGATGTTCTTGGCTAGGTCTTCAACCAATAGTGGAGGGGTGCATAAATAGGACTTCCCCTATAATCAAATAAATAACTACCCTAAGTGTCATCACAGAACCTACATCCAATAATGAATAGAGATGAATGCAGAGATCCATGGCTGAGCACTGGGCTGAGTTCCTGGACCAGCTGAGAGCAGGGGAGGAGAGTCTGTATGAGCAGGGGGATAGGGATTATGAGGAAGAGTCCCACAGAGATGGCTGGCTGGAGCTCTGGAGAGCTCACTGGACCAAGAACATCCACTGGAGAGTCATTGGGAAAAGGAGCTAGGCATGGGCAGTATGAGGAGCCTCGATGGGTGGGATCAAACTGTCTTCCTGTGCTGTGCATGGGGTGGCACCCGGAGCCCATTCCCTGCAGAGGAGTGCCTAACCCGGTCTTGATTTTGGATGTGGGAATCAGACTTTCCTGGAGTGGATGCACTAGGCTGAGTTGACCCACCTTGGGACTTCTTGCCCTTTTGGGAAGGTGATTGAGAATGGAGAGGCTGAAGGCTGAAGGCTGACAGGGAGGGATTGAGAGGAGGAAGGGAGTGGGAACAAGGAGATACATGGAAAATTAGGCCTTTAAAAAAATAAAAACAATGTAATACACACATGTATAAAATTCTCAAGGAATAAAATATAAAAAAAACAAGTATATTATGCTATAGCATAACAGATAGCACTTAGAAGATTAAAAATATGTGGGAATTATATGTATTCAGCTATTATGTAACCCTCCCCTTTCTCCTTTCCCTCTTTCATTTACCTTGTTGACTTTACCTTGTTTCCTGATTTTCTTAGTGAAAGTATTCTATATTGAAATTAAAAATGAGTTTGTAAAAAATTTATACAGCTGTTCCCTTTGGATTCTTTTATAAATAAAATCATTGATCCTAACATCTACTTTCCTTTAATCTTCTGGATAGCGATTGTTCTCTCATTTTTTTTTCTCTGATTAAAATAAAATAATTAAATGCACTCTCCCACCTGTCCTATACTTGCAGTGTTGCATAATGTATCTGAACGGAAGCAGTGTACTGTACACTGTCGAATCCAGTTTAAACTCGTGATCATGAACTCTAGGAGCTTATACTGCACAGTCACATACAACTCATTCTTATTTTCCCTTCATTCCCTTTCTTCGTTCATTATATTTCTCATTGTAACTTGAAGCTATAATCCATCCACGTATGCAAAGTCGATGTCAGGAAGAAGAGGTCGAGTACCCCACAGTCGGGAAATGGGACACATAAGCACATTCTCAACTTTCTTTCTTCTCTTTATTCATTCTAAGACCTCATAGCACCCTTCCTCATGAAATGGTGCTATCTACAATTATGATGGGTCTCCAACATTAATTATCTTTATTTAGCAAGTCCCTCACAGACATGTTCAGAGGTGTGTTTCTATGGCAACTCTAACTCCCATCAAGTTGACTATTAAGAGTAACCACCACATTTTCCCAGGAGATTATTTGAAAATTTCAGTCTTCTCAAAGCTCCTGCCACCAGTTTTCCACTTTGCTCTTTGCTAATAACCATGCTTGTATTTCACTAAAAATAATAATATAGAAGTCAACAGAAACAAAATTGTTCCAACTTTAACTGCTGTATCTGCCTGTCATAATTTTACCAGGTCTCCTTCCTTATTTTCTAATAGAAGTTAAGTTGCTTGAATTTCTAAGATTATTACTTTTACTCTAGCACAGGTTCCTAAAAATTATTGTCTACTTGATTATATATATTCTCAAATTATCTCTTTCTCATTATATGGAACTGGATCATGAAATTCACTGGATAATGTCCACTGCACAGAATTTGGTGGTTACTTCTTGATCAACTCTCTTTCCTGTGATATTTATTGTAGGGGATACTTCTCTGAAACCTAATGTACTATTTCACTTGTAATTTCTGTACCATCAAAGGTTCTTTCAGTCTGTTCACTGATCCCTTTAGTTTCTCTAAATCTCAAGATTGGAGTATCCAAGGTCATGGTCTTTTGTTCTTGATTCCACTCATAATCCTTTCTACAGAGATTTTATTTTATCTCTTATCTTTTCATCTGACCAAGTCCTAATTGTGATCAGAATGCAGATGGCCACCCCATAATACTGAGCTGCTCATGTAGCTTCTCTTGGACATCATAGATTTAAGATGCCTTTAACTGTTTCTTGATATTTCTCCTTACCTTAATTATTCCTTTCCATTTGTTTATAGTACTATGGTCTTTCTCATTATGCACACAAAACATTGGCATTCTAAACTACTTCCTTCTGTTTACACATCAAATAAAATTATTAGAACATCCTGGGATTTTCTGTGTTAGGTCAGCTTCTTGAGTCACATCCTAACGTCTTATCCCTTTATAGCTTTCTTTCTCTTAGAGGATATGTCTCTTATCTATTTATTTTAAATATCTTTAATCGAAATGTAATTAAATCACTTTCCCCATTAAGCCCCCTTTATGTACCCTCTCATAAACCCATTACATGTACTTGTTTTCAAGCTGATAGCTCTTTTATAAATTATTATTGTTATTAACATATACCACAGAATAATTATATTTAAATACCCTTACTGTAATTTTCTCTTTTAACACTGTTACTAAAATATAAATAAAACTGACCAGCAAGCTTGCTTGCAGTATTACTCTAATTACTTTTGAATATGCACATTAAACATACTATTATACCATTAACTTGAAACTAAGAACTTTTAAAGGTCAAATTCTGAACTTTCACTCACAGTATCAAACAAGCAACTATTTCTCTCACATACTGAAGGTAAAAATGAATATGTTTAGTCATCTTAGACGGCTAATGACAAGACCCAGAAATGGCAGTCCTTGTCATTTACCCAATAAATGGAAAATGTGGGCTTCCATACAGACCAATAGATAATGCTATATAATAACATCTATCATATCCAAAACCTAAGAACATCTCAAGTACTCATCAAGTGCCAAATATATCTCTAAAAATGTAATTCGCATTTATAACTAAATGCTACTTAACAATAAACAGGAATAAACAGTTGAACACAGATAGGATGCTAAAGAAAATATTCTGACATCACAGCCTCTGTATGGAGTGATCACCTTTATGTAACCGTCAGGAACAGGCAATGGAAAGGCTGAAAAGTTGAAATGGTAGTAGTCAGTCAGGTATTTGGCAGTCACCTGTGAGAAAACAAAATTGGTTTCTTTTGCAGTGGCAAATGGTCTTTATCTTTCCTTTGGTAAGGCCTAATCAGGCTCATCTAAGCATATACATAAAAATAGAGAATATTTTTATATGTGAAGTCATAACATAAGTATTTAAAGAACCAGGAACAAAAGAAAATAATTAGACTTTAATTATTAACCACACTAAAACATAATTATTAGACAGTAGAAAACAGTAAATGTGTACATATACAAAATAAAGATATATTAATTCAGGAACCATGACCTGGCCTATGCTTTGAGAGGCATTTTTATAGGTTTTCAGGTTAGAGTCCAGGGCTTCTGGGCCACAGTGTACCTTCTAGTTCCTGAGACACTGAAGCATTCATTCATACAGTGAGACATTCAGGCCAATTTGTGTTTCTCTGCATGTTCCCTTATAGTCAAAGAGACATAGACACATAAAAGTAAAATGGATCTTAGGCATTAATCTTGTGTATCATGTTTGGCTTGAAAACTTCACTGTGTTCTGACAATGCCAACTGTATTGACCCAGGCAATAGTCATTGTATATTGTGCTTCAGATAAAGGTATAAAAAGTCTGGTTGTTCTCACTAAAATTATCACAGCCTCACTTTACCTGTGCCCCACCCCCCCAACTGGTCTAATTTAATTTCTTAAAGCCTTATCAGGTGACCTTGGCCTGTTCAGTAACTTGGGCACTTACATATTAGGCAAAATTATTAAGTAAATTTGCAAATAAAAATACCTGTACCAGACGAAACAAAATTGGATTAATAACTTAAGCATATGACAAACTTCTAAAAATCATTAATAGCATTAATAATATTTAACCAAAATAAAAATGAGCAACCCATTAGAATACAATGCAAACAAAAAAGAAAAAAAAAAAGTTAAAACACTTAAAATACTTCCCAAAGTTAACTATGAAAACAAAAAATTCTTGGGTATACTTTTCAACCATTATGTTCACAAAATAGATGTTTGTGTTTAAAAAACAACTTGTCCCATCCCTCTATCTTTTCCTCTCCTTCTGTGATAACCAGACAGTCACATGTGTTAGGAAAACATAATTATACGAAGTATAAACACTCATCTGTTGAGTTAGACCCTACATGTTTAAATTTTCCAAATGGTTTTTATACTCACTGAATAGTAACTGTTGCCATAGAAAACACCAAATCTCACTGGTCAAGTAAAGAAAAGGTCACAAAGAAAGACAGAGATGGAAGCTAAGCTATGGATTCCATATTACATGTCTGACAAATCACATGGCAGAAGAAGCTGTGAAAATTCTTCAAAGACTTAATAACTCTCCTTCAAGATTGAAGTAGTGGTGGTGTTAATTACTACTTACTGTTGCACAACCACTCAGATTATGATCACTATGCCCTGGCATTTCCCACTTCCTTTCTTAAGCTGATTGTTGTAGTAGGAAATGTTGCTGTCTTCACACTAGAAATAATACTGTCTTTAAAGCATAAGAAACAACTTGTATTCATTCGTATATACACATTAAGAAGTGAATTGCATTAATTATATTCTAAGATGTTCTTGGCAACACAGTAAGTGACAAAACATTTTCTTTTGTCAGAGTTCTATTAGATGATGTCAATGTGAACCAGGAAGAAATACGACAGTTTTCATATTTTAATTTGAGTCCTGAGGTCAGGATCATGTCTGTGACTCTATTTTGCACATTATTTTCTATATTATTGTAATTATGTTAATGGAATTCTTTTAACTAAACTGTTTAATCAGGCCTATAATCTATTAATTGCATATTAAGCAGTAGTCTCATGCCAGCATTACTTAATCCACCAGCAGTTTTATTCAGTAATAAAATATGCTTTTATGAAGACTATCACTATTGAAGAGAGTTCAAATGGTACAATATTTTATTTAGTGTATTCTATTGTATAACTATTCTAAGAAGAATTTGAAACAAAGAAAACATAATATCTATATGAGCTCTCAGATGAAAAAATGTCTTTATTAATAATAAGTATAAACCAAAAGTTGCACTTGACTGTGGAAGTGACTAGAGATATACTACCCACATTTAAAGACTACACATGAAGAATTTATTAAGAATTTTTTACAAAGCCTGTTCATGGCTAGTGTTCATGTGAATTTAAGTTGTACTTTATTATGTCTATTTATGTTACTCTCTTAGTCCAAGAAATTGCATAATCTCTCTGGGCACACAGTAGGCTCTCAGAAAGAGATTCTTACTCTGTAAAATGTCTTTAAATAAGAAATAAGTGCCAGGTGGTGTTAGCATACGCCTTTAATCCAAGCCCTCAGGAGTCAGAGGCAGGTGGAGCTCTATGATTTTGAACCCAGCCTGGACTACAGAGATAGTTCTAAAATGACACAAAGAAGCTCTGTCTTGAGTAAAGAGAAAGTAATATAAAAAATAATTAAGGCATTGTTTTCTATATTGACATTTATATAATTAAACTACAATAAAATTTAGTTGAAGAAAGGTGGCCTGGGTAAGCTCTACATCTCATTTTGTAGGAGTGGGTTATACTGATATTGGGAATAAAGGCTTTGTCTATATTGTCAAATTTCTACAATGTATCATTCTAGATGAAAAATACTATGGGAAACTCCTTTACATTGTGTTCACTTACTTTTTTTATTTCCTTTTTTAAAAGATACATAAAAAGCAATATTAATTAGCTGTACATTTAAGTGTTTGTTTCTTTTTTTCTTTTTTCTGGGGACAGGCCCTACTATGAAGCCAGAATGGCCTTGTACTTTCCTTATGACCAAGGCTGGCTTTAAATATATATTAATCACTCCAGCTCCACCCCTTGAATGTTGATATGAGAGTCATATAACCATTATACCATGTTATTCAAAATTCTTGGAGTTGAAAGTATGCCCTAAATAAAAACAAAACTGTATTTCTTGACATTAAAGAAATTATTTCTGGGCTGGAAAGGTGGTTAAATGGTAAAGGTCACTAGTTACTCTACCGTAGACTGGTGTTCAATTCCCAGCACCCATAGAGCTACAAAACCAAGTCCAGACTCAGGAAATCTGTTGCTTTCTGTTGGCCTCCACAGGCACTACATACACAAAATGCATAGACACACATGCAAGCAAAACCCCATACACATACAATAAACAAAATAAACATTACAATTATATTATATTTAAAGTTTTATTAAACACTTGTTTTTGATGAAATTATTTTCATGGAAAATTATTGTGTAATCTAATATAAAAATGATGGCCGTGCAATACATTTTAGTTTAGATGTTACAGACTCTGAGGTGTAGGGTATAATTTTAGATTCCTTTATACAACCACTTGCTTAATTGTGAATTTCTATTGTTTCATTGTAGTATCTGGCTATAATATTAGGTAAACTACATATATGTGAAAAGCTGGCAGCATATATGCAAAAATTCTTCCTCAGATGAAAACTTTATCACAGCAGACTAAACGAAGAACCATTAAAATTTCCACATTCCATCCACACATATCCTAACTACACACACACAGTCAGTGGCTATAGATTTTGCTTATGGTTTAATCAGATTCCTTCTCTGAACAGTTTTCCCAGTAATAAGAGAGAGAGTGCTAAACTTTAAATTAGAGAAACAAGTTCAATGTTTTAACAGGAAAACAACCAATGATAAAGAAGCTATTTTGAAGGGATAAGCTCTATATGAGGAACCATTATCTTAGGCTTTTGTAAAACTGTCATGTCTATCAACAAGCAAAGGGAATCTTATCCACACAGAGTCCAGCTGTCAATTCTCAAGAGTAAGCAAATGGCCCAAGCTGCATTAGTGTGCGTCAACCTGGACTTAGCCAACGCCAAAACAGGACAGCTGTGAATTTGTTTTCTGTTCACTGTATTTTCTTACATACCGCATACGCTCTGGGTCGTTTTATAACTTCCTTTTTGTCTTCTGACTCTGATTGCTCTGGTGGCTCACAGTAGGCTCCCTTTACTAACAGCACAAGGAAGTAGACATGTCTCCCTTCCTGCTCAGCTTTGATACTAACAACTTGTTTATAAACACTGCATACGTTTACCACACTCAAAGAATAGTTTTGTTTACAATAATATTAGTGATAAAGCATGTACATTTTACATCTCCTTTCTAACTTCATCTGAATGTTAAAGCAGTAATTTCTAAGATTTCCTAAATGTCCTCAACAAAATTCACAAAGATTCTCAACACAGTAAACATGCTGGGAGAGATTCACAACTATAATAATTTTAAAGGAATATACTCAACTTGTGGGAATATTATCTATCAAATTAAAATTATTATTGTTAAAAAGTTATATTTTACTTTCAATTATGTATTCACATGTGTGTTTGTGTGTGTGTGTGTGTGTGTGTGTGTGTGTGTGTGTGTGTGTATGTGTGTGTGTGTGGATATATGTGTGTATTGGTATATTCTGTGATTACAGTTGCCAGTAGAGGTAAAAGTAGCTAGATCCCCCGTAGCTAGATTACAAGCAGTTGCTAGTTGCCTGACATTAACATTAGCTACTGAATGTGGGTGCCCTAGAAGAACAGTACACACTATTTAGCCCTGAACCATTTCTCTATACATAAAATTAAAATCATTTTGGCAATAATCTTCAACTGTAATTTTGTACTTGTTTATCTGTTTTGCTTATCAGAGGCATGAATGTATTAGAATTTCTCCATTTCCTGCCTTAATTAGGCAATTATAAGCCCAAATATTGGAGAGTTTTGTACAACATTATGAGATTTTTGTAAGTTACATATACATTGTGATGATTTAACTTATAAAGGCGATTTGAAATTTACTTTCCTAATAAAAAAAACACATTATGGATTTTAGAATTTTGTACTATGTTCTTTCAGTGCAGATCTACACAAGTAACATAAGCCAGTGAACTTTCTCATAAGACCATATGAATGTCATAAAAACATACCACTACTCGAATATAAGTCCCAAGGGACAACTTGGTTTTCCACTGATGACATTAAATGTTTCTTTTTCCTTCCTTCCTTCCTTCCTTGCTTCCTTCCTTCCTTCCTTCCTTCCTTCCTTGCTTCCTTCCTTCCTTCCTTGCTTCCTTCCTCCCTTTTTCCTTCCTTCCTTCCTTCCTTCCTTCCTCCCCTTTTCCTTCCTTCCTTCCTTCTTTCCTTCCTCCCTTTTTCCTTCCTTCCTTCCTCCCTTTTTCGTTCCTTACTTTTTTCCTTCCTTCTTCCCTCCCTCCCTTCCTTCTTTCCTTTTTAAGCTTCACAGCACAAGTGAGAACTCAGAAAACACTTTCTCTACTAAAAGCCATTTTGCATTGAGGTAAACAAGACAAAATTTATTCTTAAAAAAGCATAGCCATTTTTCTCTACGCTATTCTACTACTGTATGTAGACTATGCAATCTCAGAAAAATACCAATTCTCTATCTGTTTTCTGTTTATCTATCTATCTGTCTATCTATAAAATGAATATTCACATATACACATGCATTTGGAGACCTGAGGGAATAGAGTCCATACTACTCTAAGGAATAAGAAATATTTTTAACATATTTACTAATGGATATGTGAAGACCAACATCTTCAGTCATTCTTATTTAGCATCAAAATTATAATAAATTCGCTCTAATTACCACTATTTTTTAAGGAGTTTGTCTTGACAGTAAACAGGTAAGTGGAGTAAAAGCTACAGAACATTCTAGATCACCTACTCTTGACAGAACCTGACCAAAGCACCCAGAATTCTTTAAGAAATCCTTTACCTCCATCACACCTTTGGTCTTTGATAGCAGCATTGAGCCTGTGGCATAGCAGCTTTTTGAACTAAAATTTATGCTTTATAAAAAATTTCAGCATAAGTTTGGATCTTTGTCATGTATTTGCCTTGAGTATGTTACTTAGGTTTGATAATTCAAGGTGTAATACTCAAGGGAGGAAATATAAAACCTATCTTTTCTTTCACATTTTCTCTGAGGTGCAAAGCTTTCTTAAGACAACCAGAATCTCCTTGATGGTCTTTAGACACAAATCTCTCCCTGCCCCCAACCAGGCTAAGTATTCTTCTAAAATTCTGTTTAGAGATGTAATACATTCTTCTTTATTTCCAGCAGCAGTAATTTTACTTTGATCTCACAGCCACCGAACCATTAACCACAGAGCAGCTCATAAGCAAGGTGCAAGGCAGCAGCGACTGTGATTTCCAGGCTAAGGTCATCACCCAGGACTTTTTTCAGAATAACTATTACAATGAAGAACGAGTTACAGCCACAAAAGGAATGGTTATAATTTATGCCTGACTTACTTCAGCAGAATATAGTTTATTTATAAACTGCTTATGGCAAACTCTGTATGCCCCTGTTCTATGCATGTGCTGAACTGTCTTCTGGTAAATTATTTAAATTACACCTAGCAGTAATTCCTGAGGACTTTCATACTTCATTTTCTCTATTAATGTAACAGGGAAAAGCTGCTTTGCAAGGATTGCTCTAAATTCCCAGAGTGTGAGTTCCAGACTCTGTATGTGTTGCATTAAGCCTGTCAAAAAACGTGTCTTCTCCCGAAATTTATTACTGAAGTTTCTCTACTCAAGCTACTCATTGAAGCCTTACAGAAAGCTCATACATGATTTAAGCAGCTAACATCATTGAAAGAAATAGGTCAGGTTTAAAAAAAATTCAGAATTTAAGCTACCTTCACTTATTACTTATGCAAGATTATGCATAATTTAGCACACTGCTGAATATGCAAGGGCAGAATAATTGTTTACCAAAATATTTACTCTGAGTTGGTCCTCATGTTTTAGTGAGATAAGGTGACTTCTCAGCAATTTCCTAAT
The DNA here is from genome assembly GCA_033318265.1 of Phyllotis vaccarum. Taxonomy (NCBI): domain Eukaryota; kingdom Metazoa; phylum Chordata; class Mammalia; order Rodentia; family Cricetidae; genus Phyllotis; species Phyllotis vaccarum. The sequence continues at coordinate 132,185,488 of JARWLC010000005.1, forward strand.
CACTCCTGAATTAAAAAAGACAATGAGTGGGTTTTTGATTGGATTGATAACTGCATGACAGGGCATGGAAACAAAGATCTTGTTTAACAACTTCATTGAAGTAAAATACATGACACTGTTGTACACACAGAGCTGGTTCATTAAAGCCATGTCATTCTTGAATATCTTTCTGTTTTTGCTCTCTCTCTCTCTCTGTCTCTCTCTCTCTCTCTCTCTCTCTCTCTCTCTCTCTCTCTCTCTCTCTCTCTCTCTCTCTCTCACACACACACACACACACACACACACACACTTCAGAAAACCTTCCAAAGAAGGGTTCCATCCCCACCCCCGCCCCTCATACTATAAGATGAGCATTGCATTAAAAAGTTTAGAACCAGGTTGAAAGATGAAGAGCCACTAATATGAAAGAGCAATTTGAGTTCAAAACAGGGTCATTAGATCAACTGTTTCCCAAAGGTTATGTTCAGTAGAACATAATCACTGCTTAACATCTCCTGTTTTTAGTTGTACATCCTCACAGAAGCTTTTAAAAGGGAAAGAGCTAAAAGTAAAGCATTATTAACATTTATCATATTTTAGAGTAGGAGTTCAAAGGGGGAGGATTTCCTATAGTATTCTTTAACTAAATTCAGGTTACTTTTAACATGTAGGTACTAAAATTAATTCCTATTGTCCTGAATTAATACCTAGGATTGCTCTTCAGAGGTGGTTCTTCAAAAAATAAATCGGAAAGCAAGTCTATTATATAAGCTGAATTTCTTATGTTTAGGATATAGCCACAGTATGTGAAATTAGGATACTAAAGATAGGTTTACCACAGCACTGTTTTCAATAACTAAGGTATGCACTATTTTAAACTCATGAATGGATAAAAAATATAAACATCTTTCATCTATAAAGAAAAAAAATATCTGCAGGAAAATAGTGTAATTAGAAGCCACTAAGTTACATTAACTAAGTAGGCAGACAATGACAATCGACATGTATTTTCTTCAAATTTAAGAAGTTAATAAAGAAATGCTGACTAAAGCTAAAGATTTGGCAGCTGTTGTGAAGGGTTCTACTGATATTCTTTCCTCAAAGACAGCCAAAGTCACCTTAAGACATCTTAGAGAGTTGATTTGTATTTTTTACATTTAATAATATTTTAATCTAAAGGAAGATGAACTGCAGACTGAAAGATACATTTAAAATATTTTAGATAGCTACTGAAATAATCTTACTATGCTAGCACGCCAACTGCTATCATTTTCATGAGTTTAGCTTCCTAGTCATGTAACAGACACAGTCTCAGAGCAGGCTTCTGATCCCCTCTCACAATTCTGTGATGTTCTCTGAGCCTTAGGTACAGGAGTTGGACTGTAGATGTTGGCTTGGTGCCCACATTCGGTTGTTATCTTTGTTTAGATCATTTGTGATCTACCTACTGTAAATATATTTGTATGATGCCTGCAAAATGAACTTTGATGAAAGGTCGGAGCCACATCCATCTGTGGGCCTAAGGTTAAGTATCATGCATACATTTAGAAATGATACTTGTTTAGGAAGTGGCGACTATGTCTTCTTTTCTAGGGGCCATGACCTCAGCAGCCACATGTGGTTGTCTTGACCCTTCTTCTGAGTGGGCATTAGTCTGATTAAATGGTTCTTGGTTATTTCCAGCATTTAAGTGCCCCTGAAGACTTATAGAGAATTAATGGTTAGTGAGAGAGGATAATCAATTTTCTCAGGAGAGGAACCCCAAATAGGCTATACTATTCCAAGTGTATATAGCCCTATCCACATTCACATCGGAACAGACCTTAATGAGCTCGGCAGTATGTATTTATAAATTTATAAACATATATGTAACAATACCAATTAAAGACTTAGAGTCCATGAATTTGAGAAGTGGGAAGAATTGGAGAGAGGGAAAATTATTTAGATAAAGTACACATATAAGAAATTCTCAATAAACAAGTAAAAATTTCCAAAGTTAAAAATTCCCACTGAAATCAGGTATACTCCTCCTGTACTTTTTACACATAAAAGATAGAGGTCTGAAGATCAGAAGTTCAAGGCCGTTTTTCAGTACATTGTTAGTGAAAAGCCAGGCTAGGATACATGAAACCCTATTGAAATAAAAAGGAAAATTAATTTTAAAAGACAGTAATGTAAAACAAAATAGAAACACATAATACTGCAACAATAAAATTATAATGTAATGTGAATTTATGAAAAGTAATATTATTTTATGGACAAATAATATTGAGCAATGATAGAGCTCTTGTCCAACATGTACAAGGCCCAGTGTTAGATCCTCAGTAACACAAAATCTCTTTACAGATGCTTTGTATACTTACATTAGTTTTAAAAAATTTCAAACTCTTATTTGGAGTCTAAATTTATAAGGTAGATAGGAAGAGAAGATTCTCTTCAAAGATATTAGAATTAATATACATTCTAGTATAATACATTTATAAGAAAATTTACACAGTATAAAATTAATGAGCTAAAATAATAAGTTTAGCATTTTTTTTTCTTATCACTTGAGGACAAGTATCATTTTTAACATGATTTCAAGACTGTTAGATATGATCAGCCCAATATACACAATGGTTCATCATTATCACGCATTTAGGAAGAAACACAAAAAGGATGTTAGTACAGTTTGCTCCAAGTTTTGTGCAGTGACAGTTTGATGTATACTCATCACAGACTATATATCATAAAATTGTATCGTACTTTATGAGTGGAAGTATTGTCTCCTGTTTAAAGGGTGGGTAATCAAGGCAAATGAATCATCTTTCTTCAGTTGTTTTCTCTGAATTAAAGAATTTATTCTATAAAAAAACCATACTAAGAGAGTGGGTGCATGTTAGGGTTTTTGTTAGAGCATAATTGGATATTTACTATAAAATGCTGTTTTCCACTCATGGAGGGCAAGTACAGGTGCAGCATGGGCACTTGCTGAAGGAAGAACACTATGTTTGTAGATGGTGGCTACTATGAAAGTTCTTGCTTGTTTCTAATCATGACTTTTTAATCGTTATATATTATCTGGTACTTTTTAAAGTTTACAATATCTAATTATTGACTATTATTTGTTGTTCTTTAAATAACACAAAATCACTTCCAACCATCTTTTAGATTTACCCTGAAATTCTATATATGTAAGCCTTAGTTTGAATCTCAGAACCGATTTGTAGGTTCTATAAGCCTTTAATTATTTTTTAATGTGTTCCATCTACTTGATAATTATAAATTTATTCCATAAATATAGGCGGTGATTGTTGCTTTATATCATTGAGAATTATACTCTGTTTGATGTGTTAATCTCTGATGATGTTATGATTTAAATGAAAACAATCTTTACTCATTGGGATTGCTTACTATCTTGAGAGGAGTATGATCACCAAATAAGAACTCATAATCCAGGGAGAGCAGCATGGAATGTGAGGAGGTCCCACTTCAACAGAAATATTGCTAATTCTCTAAAATTAGTGACAGATTCTAGAAAGGAGAGTCAGGATAGCAAGAAAAAGTAGGAATTAGTTTCCAAGTTAAGGATGGGGGAGATTAGGGTGAAGAATGATGGTGTTCACAGAAGATGAAATCTGTTCATTTCTTTTTGTGTTGAATAAAGCTGACACATTTACACTTTAAGTTAACACAGAAATTTCAGACAGTGACTAAATGTACACAAACATTAAATAAACCCATAGTAAATCACTCACTGATATTATTTTCTTTATTCAAATGGATACCAAATTTAGTACAGAATAGTCACCATTGTAACGTCCCATCATTATTGTAGTTTTACTGAGGATTCAGATAACCTGGAAATGATAACAAACTGACTTGTTGAAAACTAAATTATTTTTACATCTATTGACACACATTAAATTGAAGTAGTTTGGGTGTATATGGCTGCCAAATTCATATATTGAAACTTATACTTCTAGGATCTTGGTATCCAGAGATGGAGTAGTTAGAAGATATATGCATATGAGGGTAAAGACATTTTTTGACTATGAATATCTCAGCTTTTAGAACTTTGAGCCATAAAATTCTGTCTCTTATAAGCTATCCACTGTACAGAAGTTAGAGCAGCACAAACAGACTAAGACATAAATATCCTACAAATTATTTAGATTATTTAGAGTGATTCATTTGTTCCTCAATCCCAGCATCTAGAATAGTGCTGTGGAAACAGTGTATACTTCAGGAGTAAAAAACACTGAAGCCAATTAAGAAAATATTATCAATAATAGATCCTTCAGAATTTTATTAGCAATTGTAATTTATCCTACTAATGCAACACTTCCGCTTACATGAGATAAAATAACAATATGCCACTAAATGCAAATTTTTCTACCTGCAAAAGTACTTTTATGTCTATTCTGAGGAAAATAGGTATTAATCATAAGTTTTTATATGGAATCTAGTGATGTTTGCCCTAATATTTAACTACTTTTGGTTAATTTATTATAGCAAGACTTCATAATTCATTTTTCTAATACAAATGTTTAATTTTAGCACCTAAGGCTCTTTTCATTTTGTATGGCTGAAATAAATCTGAAAAGTTCAAAATATTATTCTTTTGTTTAAGAATTGTTTGGTTCTAGTTCCTAAAATGGAACTCTTATTAGATTCACACACATGTATACACACATAAATAATAGATGAAGAAAGAAGGGTCTTTATATCTGAAAATTTTTATATTAACAATAAAATCAAAACTATCACAGGAAACTCAGATTTGGGTACCATCTGAGACTATGGAAAATAAGAATATATATAAAAACATTTTATTAATTTAATACCTTTTTCTGAGCATTAGTAGCAAAATCTTTCTTTGTTGAATCATACTTTCCAAATGTGTAGTAACAATTAATAACTTCTGGATAATGGACAATGGTTGAGATTTGAGTCAAGTGCTGACTCTGGAAATCAACCATAGATGTTGTAAGAATTTAGATGATGGGATCAGCTTGAGCCAGGGAGGAGGTTTAGAGGGAGTGCTTGGCAGAGCAATTACCTAGTGAAGCTGAGTAAATTTTCTGTGAATATAAAATGCTTATTATATTTATCACTCATTTCAGAAATAATAAGTGTTTATTAATAGCTATTGCTAAGTGAATTTCATACAATTGTTTCCACATTTCTATTTTATCATGAAGCTAAATGTTCTCTATCCAATATGGAAAATTTATTAGTTTTTTTATTTTTGTTTATGATATAATTACATAATTATATATAATTATAATATTCCCCTTCACTTTCCTTTCATCAAACTTTCTTGTATACTTGTTATATTTTGAATTCATTCCCTCTTTTGTCATAAATTACTGTGTTATGAATATATGCACATGTATATTCATATGTACTCCCAAATACATAAAAAACAGCTATTACTCGTATGCACGTTTTCATGGCTGACCATTTGGTTTTGGATAACCAATTGGTGTTCTCTTCCCTAAGCAAGTCTATTTCTCACACTTTCAGGGTTCCTTTGTTGTCTGTGGCTCTTGATGTAGGATAAAGACCCTGTGATCCTTCTACTCTCATCCACTTCAGTACTAACACTGCTGTTGTTGTTATTTAGATCATGTTTAGACAGTCATGTTGCCGAAACTTTGTAAGTGTAGCTTCTGACGGTATTAAGAGACATGCTCACAACAAACTCTCTGATCCTCTGGCTCTTACAATCGTTCTGTCTTCTCATTCACAATGTTCCCTGAGCCTTAGGTGACATTATTGCTTTATCCACTGGAACTGAGCTCCCCAACTCAGTGTTTTGATTCTGTGAGTTTTTTGCACCAGTCTTTGTCTGTAGCACAGAGAAGTTTGATTGATGAAGAGAGAGAACTAAACTTATTTGTGGGTATAAGGACACATATTTAGAATATAGTTAGAGATTATGCTGGGTTAGTAAAGTGGCTGGTGTAAGTTCTCCACCCTTCATTTCTGCTCGATTTAGATCATCTTTTCCCATTCTTATCTATCCTAGCTGCTTTGCTGTTGTTGTGTTATTGATATATATATATATATATATATTTAGCTTGACATAAGCTAAAGTTTCTGGGAAGAGAAAACCCAATTCAGAAAATACCTCCATTAGGCAAGTTTATTGAACATTTTCTTTGATAAATTGATGTGGAAAAATCACCAGCTATCTTTGAGTGGTGCCACCCCTGGGTAGGTGGTCTTCAGGTGTATAAGAAAACAAAATGAATAATCCAGGAGGAGTAAGATGGTAATTAGCACTCACCCATGGCTTCAGGTTCTTGCCTTGAGTTCCTGATCTGACTTGCTTTGTTGATGGACCACAGCAGCTCTTTCCCTTCCTCAACACAGAAACACTGAGTTTCCATGTCCTCTCAGTTTAAATCCCAAGTAATTAATACATAGATGTTGCACAAACCTATGCAAAGAAAACTGATCTTCCTGAGTCTAACGGCACAAGAAATTTCACTCAGATTTATAATATAGTTACCACTCTTAAACCTAAAATTTAACTATTATTATGATACTGGTTAATAACAAAAGATTCCTGGCTTCTTATATTTCATTGCAACAACTTTTGGGAAATTTTTTTAAAATAAATATTCAATTAAGTTAATAAATATGGGTTTTTGATTTGTTAGCCAACGGTATCTGGTACTAGCATTTTTGAAACATTGTTATTTAAATAGCAAACAGTTTTGGAATGCATGTGCTTCAGTTCTCCCTATTATTTCTATACCTGCTTCATTATATAATAGACTACTTTCCAAATGACCCTTATTCAGACAAAATGGCACTTGAAAAAATAAAGGCAGGAAAATAATATTAATTTAATAAAAGATTTCTTGGTGCAAACCAAAGAGTATGTATTGTATCCTGGATTCTAGTGTTGAATGCATACATTTTCATCAGAAATTTTCTCTCTATAGAGAGAGACATGCGAAGGGTCCCACTGTGAATGAGATCAAGTCATGCCTATGTGTGTGGTATCCTTTGCACAAAACCTGAACAGCAATAGCCTGGAGTCAGTGGGCAGGGATCTCTGCTCCTTGGTGCTTGCAATTCCTCTTATCTAATTAACTCTTACTTTGCTGTGCAAAAATACGTTTCCTTTGCTTGGAATCACTTGATAACGTGCCATTCTCCTTTGTTTTTATTTTCACATATTTTTCATTCCTTTGAACAAACATGCGCTTTTTTTTCTAAATATTTTCTTCTTGTACAACCTATCGTGTACCAAAGAAATTATGAAAATTAAATGATGAGATTACAAAGACTATCATTTCCTAAGCAAAACTGGCTCCTATTGGAAGCTGACTACGGTTAAGCTGAATGTGTCTTCTTCCATATGACTAAATAGGTATATGCCTAGACACTAGAACATGTTCTAGATAAGCAGTGACTGTTAGGCAACATACAGCCATTTTTTCCAGCATATAGCCAAATGTTCCTTATAATTGGCTGATTTATTGTGTCATTTTAAAAGAATGTACAATGTACTTAATTAGGTTACACTATTTTGTCCTGATTTTTAACAGAGGAGTCCCACAGAAATCACATATACGTTAAAACTTCAACTGAAGCATGATCTCTGTTTATCTCCCATACTGGTTACTGAGATTTCTGTTGACATTTTTCCTGCCATTGTCCTCTTTGGTATTTAGGTAAAAGCTTAGTTATGCGTTTAGGAACAACAAACAACAGTATTTCTAAGATGCTTTAAAGCCTTTGAAGTACTTCACATTTTTTATATGACAGACTCCTAAAATAAATGTAGATAAGGCATATATTTGTATTGCCCCTCCATTATAACTCTGAATGTAGGTAAGTAATATATTTGTTATATTCATTATAACTACAAAAGCTGAGGTCACGGGAATTAACTGATAGAGACTTCCCTTCAGACTCATTAAGGAAAGTGTACTATTTGACATGATCTTCCATTTCTAAAATATTTACTCATTTTCTGTGAAAAAAAATATCAGAACTATTTAGGTTGAAACTAGATTCTGTATCACATATGCCAATATTTTAATTAAGCTACACAATATTGAATGTATGCCAGAAAATATTAGATGGCTAAGTAACAAGAAAATTGAAAAGTTCAAGGTAAACATATCAATCCTGTTATAATTAAAATCATCTTGCTTATTTTTAATTTTAAAAAGTATCCCTAAGTTAATTGTCAGGGTTTTGGTTTTCTTTTTTATCTCTTTAAAAAAACCTATTTACTTATTTATTTCTTTAAATTTAAGATGATAATAGGTATGATTAGACAAGAGCATGATAGTTATTGAAGTGTACGTTGCTTTTAATTTTTCAATTTAAATCATTTGTAAGTATTTTTGTATGAGGTGATAGCTTTTATTTTAGCCTAAGCTGTGCAGCTGCAAACCCTCATGGAGAAGAAATAGCAGTGATACCACACAAGGTGGTTAAACAGCTAATGAATTAAGCCCTATATAAGCAAATTTCTTTGTAAGTAATTTATACTGTATGGTAAAGTTGTATCCAACCAGAACAGCAAATTAAAACATTAATCACATGTGTAAAATTTAGGGCCTTGTGCATACAGAAAAAAATATTAGGGAAATACATTTTCTTGTATTGCTGGAATAAATATCCCACATATGCAAGGCAGTCTAATCCTTCTCATTATGGTGTGGATGAAGATGAACATTAAACCCATATAACATTTCTTCCTGAATTAGTCGATACCTCATTTTAGTGGGTCACACATATTTCCCAATGTGAAATGCTCGTGTTCAGTCAGATTTGCGGTCCCTTTTCCCTGGCTGCTCAGGCTTTCCATCAGTGTTAGGTAACCACGGTGATTATTCCATATCACACACTGATGAGATAGCAAAACTGTTACAAGCTCTCTCCTCTGCATTAAGCAGGTTGTAAGCCATGGAAAACTAACTTTCCCTGAAATTATTAAGCATTCCAGTACCATTGCAGGCAGCCTGCCAAAACACATTCAAGATACCAACCCCTATTCTCAAGCACATTCTAATCCAGCTGTTCCTCACAAAATATCCAGCATGCTTTGATTTATGGTTGTACTTAATTAGAATGTAAAGTATGAAAGACCATCTCCTCCAATATAATCATATTGAATGATATGTTAAACTTTATCAAATGCCGTGAGGTTTTGTTAAGTCTGTGTACATTTTATTCTCATAACCAGATATTCAATTATGTGTGCAATGCTATTGTTTCTGGAATTAACAAACTGTAACAATGTGGAAGTGTTCAACTTCCATTTTATATACAAATATGCAGTGTCCATTTCATGTTCTAAAATATCTGCCTGAACATGGTTTAGGGAAGAAAATATGAAAAAGTCTTTAAAACAATGAATTTTAACAGCTTCATGCAATTCATAGTACTGGTTGAAACCCTTCATTGAAAGGACATTGGTTTTCTGATGGAGTACTCTGGGGAGGAGAACCATCTCTCCAGTGAAGTTCTCTAGATGGGGTTAAACAGAGGCCTTAGAGTACAGGACCATTTGTGATAGGAGAGATGACAAAACTCAGATTTTATTCTGCAAACATCTTTAAGCACAAACACATTGCAGTTTCTTGCAGATTGAAAGATCAGGGCAAAACAGAGCAAAATACTTGAGAGAAAAAATAATAACAAACACTTTAGGCTAAGTGGTGAACTAACCTTTTTCTTTCGCAAAATTAAATGCATGCTTTGCCACCCAGGATCTTGTCTTTTTAAAAAAAACCGTGCTAATGCCTCTAAAATTGCTCCTCTGGGTGATACAGAATATACACTGATATTTCACTTGATGAGACTTATAACACAACCATGATTTAAACAACTGGACCTAGGTCTTTGTGCAATTGAAATGAGATTTGGAATTTTTTGAGTTTTTAATTCATCTCCTTTTCCTTTCCCCCATGAGAGCATACAAACATAAATGAAAAACAGCAACAAAGTCTTAAAAGAAATTATCTTAACAAGAGGAACTATCTTTAAGACTCTAATATAATAGGTGTAAATTATTATAAAGCTGTTTTTGTATTGTTAGAAGCATACAGAATAAAACAAATTTACATTACATAATAGCCATACTCATTACCCTTTCCTGACATATTTCATGACTAAAACAGAAATTTGTCTTTCAAAATAACAATAAAGTTCATGACCTGCTTTAGGCAGGGCAGGGTGCACATTCATTTCTCACTTGTGTACTTAATTAACCATTCTCTATTTATACATTCACAGAGGATAACATGAACCGATTTTCTTACAAATGTTTATTTATTCAATAGCTAATTTAGGCTTCACTTAATGATTTTAATGATAAGTTCATCTTTTATTACAAAGTCTATCTGAGTTGTTTTGTGGTAGCAAAACAGTTAATCTTATAAAAATCTTCAGTTAAATCTCAAGTTTTTATTATTTAGGAAGACATACTTTTCATATCATGTTTGCCATAAGAAATGATTATTTTGAACAACATGATTGCTTAATGTGTATTTTAATTCTAAAATCTATTTCTGTATTTATGGATCAATGATTGTGATCACACATATTTCCGAAGTTATATTTTTTAAATTAAAAGATTTGTTTATTGAGTAGTAAGCATTATGGGTGAGATTACATCTAAGTTGGGGCAACGTGGCCAAAGAAGAGATGGAGGAGGGAAAAAGACAAAGAAGAAGAATTTGGAGAATGCAGCCATCAGAAGCCACGTGTCAGATCCAAGAATAATAGCTCTGTGGAAATACCCAGAAAATGAACACAGATCATGAGGTCAAAGCCTGTCGTCAGTGCTGCACACTACACTCCCCTCGAAGGGTACACTAGCATTCTAACACATGCTTAAAGGCTGTTTGCAATTCCCTATGAAATAAACATGTTTAATTTGGATAACTCCTGTATACACAAGTAGATCTTGCTTCAAGAAATTATATTCTATCTACAGAAACTGTGCCCAACACTCAGCTCTAGCCTTTAGCTGTGTAATAGCTGTATTTGGATGCTTAAGTCAGAAGCCTCACTATCCTGACCTGCTACACAGCAATAATAAGCAATCCCGATTCCCCTGGATGGATCCAGGTTTGTTGACTCTTGCCTCAAGTACTTATGGACACTCTGGCAATTAAACATCTTGAGTTGCTAATGGACCTTGGTTCTTCTTGTATCCCTTCAGAAGTGCTGATGAACCAAATGCTTTCTCTGGTTCTGACTGTACAGAACTGGACCTGTAATACCTACCATCATGATTTTGTTTACAAAACCATATGTGAAGAAGGCTGAAGAATTTAGAAGCACAAGTCTCTTCTTCAGCAGTGAGGATGAGATGCATAGAATCTAATCTGAGAATAACGACCCCTCTCCTCCACACTTCTGTTTTCTCCATTAGAAAGATGGATAATTCTTTTCCTCCTTGGTTTCTAACCCAGGCTTTATTTTACAGGGTGTATCATCAGGGATTTCTTTCTCTGAAGCTAAACTAAAGTTGTGCTTCTGGCATGCTTAAATCTTCGCATAGGATACGAAAAGTCTTTTCCAAGAATACTACATTATCAGTTACTTTTAGAATACAGAACATAAGATCAGCTGGTGTCTTCTTAGTAGATGCATGAAAACAGTGCCACTTGCATATTTCTAAGATGTACACTTAACATATTCATCCTTGGTATTCGCTAGAGAAAGAATAACATTGACCAAAAATACTATTAAAATATATTCCTCTTTACTAGATCTATTTTGCATGCTTGAATTGCTGAGGATAATTAGAATCACATTTTAAGTCTCCCATGTGTAGTGTAGGACAAGAACAAGAGATTTGCTTCTTATATGATCAATCCTTTAACAAACTTATCATTTCATGCGAAATATGTTTATTGGAATGCTAATAAGTATAAATTCTAAATTTTTTTCAGAGATAAATATTATCAAAAATCAAGTATTTGACCTGAATTTGAATCATTTTATAAATACTTAAGAGTCCAACAAGTAAATCCTTATTAAAACAAATTAAAATTGCTGTATTCTCTTCTAGTTTTCTATAAAAATTTTAAGGAAGAGTAGAAAGTTTTTGCTTGATTTGAAACACTGGCCAAGTAATAATGGGATGGAATCAAGTTATAATAACCCAAATATTTATCTAGTATATTTAAAAATGTTGGATCAAGGATTAAAATTGGTTTAGTGATAATTGTTTTAAGGTTATCTTTGGACTTTACAGTTCTAAGGTTTTTCAACATTTGGAGTGAACAATTTAACTAACGTGTTTTGACATAAACAAAGAGTACTACTAACTTTTGTTGTATAAATATAGACATGCTCTACACCCAAGCAATCCAAGCTATACACACTTATTAAACATGAGCTCGTTACACAGAACATATATTTAGTGCGCGCGCCAACAATGAACAAAAGAAAGAATCAATGAGAAAGATGATCAAAATAAAATTCCGAGATTCAGCCAAGACACCAATAAAGGTTTTGATAAACGGCCATTTTTCTTTTGCTGGTAGAACATTAATTTCCTTACGTTTGGTTTGTGAGTGAGTCTCAATACCTGTAATACATTTTATCATAAGAGTGAAAAGAAGTTTTAAGGAGTTTTCCTTATGCTGATAGAATGAGGTTCTCTGCTGCTAGGTATATCAGTAATTCAGTTGCGGTACGCTAATGAAGAAATTAAATCATTTGCCTTTTTCTTGTCTCCTCTTTAAAGAGGCTGCATTTTGTGCTGACAGTGCATAGCTGATAAAACAGCAATTTCTGAAAAGCTAGCTCATTTAGCTACTCTCGGAGCCCCTGCTGACATCACGGACATTTTCTCCAAATATGCAAATACTGGAAGTCACTTTCTAAGATGCATGCATATATTTCCAAAATTGTTATTATTTTATGATCAACTAGGCATAAATGCAGAGGCATACTAGTTTTCTGGCTTTGTAATGTCACACTCATGAAATGACTTTAAAAAAATGAGGTTTGGTAGGAATCTGTCATAGCCCCGTAGATCTTTAAAGGTGAGTTATTCCTTTTATATAGAGTGGGGGTTATTTTAAGGCCTTCACATTATACAAACATAAAAAAGGAGGCAAAAGCCCATGAGCTCAGCAAACTTAAATGCCTGGGAGACAATGGTACTGTGAGTTAAGCTCAACACACAACTTTTGAAATACAGGGCAGATGCAGTGAGCATGGAATACTATCTTATTTAAATGTCTGTATTAAGCACAACCACTCTCTGCTAAAAATGGAGAAAAAAACAAACAAGTCATATTCATCAAAGTAATTGTGTAGGTACTTTCAGTACCAAAATGCCTAGAATGAAGGATTGAACTGCTAACGGCAGCAGTGACAGCCATGAATCATGGTAGGCTACTCCGGGGCCTTTACCACCATAAAACAAAAGATGGAGATGAAAAATGCTGCAATTAAGTGATTTGATTTCTGCCCCCTTTTTCCTACTGCATTCGTGCATGGCTGCACAGCAAAGATTGATGGGAAAAATTACTCTACGTGATCTCTGACAGAGCCTTGGAACAATTCTATAAGGGGGGAACATACAAATCAAAGCAGCTTTCTTGTATTCAAACAAAATAATACATATAAAGCAAATACTTTAGCCTATATCCAAAGCACTAAACATTTGCATGCACACATAAATTGTTAAGAAATGTTCTGCTATCAAAGCCAAACTCACGGATTTTCCAGCTAGTTGGGTTATACTGATATTTGTTTAAATAAATATTCAATCAGTACTGCCGAGTGGCATCCTCAATATGTCTGTGCTCAGAGTACAAATTACAGATACAAATTTGTGAAGGTAAAACATTCTTATCTTTTATATCAATAAATTATTAATGAAAATACACACAAAATAAAATAATAGAAATTTTCACTGACTACTCAACTCCTCTGTCATTATAGTCATTTAGAGGGACATTTTTAATGGGTATTCGCAACTCAGTAGGGTTCCTACATACAAAAGAGTCAGACTTGAATGCCAGGGAATATTTTATTGTAGTTGGTAGATACATGCTGAAGATGCTAAATTTGCAACTTGTACTGAATAAAATAAACAATATAGCTAACATGAAGAAAAGATAATTCCTATCATCAAAGCTGTAGAGAAATTATGTGGGTCTCATTTTCCAAGGAGAGGTCATTTGGCTTCAGCTGGCTGTAGGAAATGCACAATTTAGCTTGAATCTATACACTAGAACCTCCCCTCCCTCCAGGGGAAGAAATATGTATGTAATTGTTTTTGTTATATTACTGAAGCTGCATTTTAAGGCTACTGGCACAGTAGATTTTTTTTTAATATCCTTTCCATAAATGCATATACATCTGTCTCAAATATTGGGGTGTTGTAGATAGTTGCTTAAAAATAGGATTTTACAAGACAGTAAACAATTTCTATACTAATATTGACTCTTGAATTTTGAGAATTCTTCATAAATATTTTAAATTATCACTTTGCTCTGGCTTTGTATATTCCCTTTATAATGTGTTCTCAGTTACTATGGCTTTTATACTTTGTAAAAACAGGAAACCTCAGGGTCCCAGGCCAGGCTGCATTAGTGGATTCTATAATATTCATTTAGAATAAACTTTAGAAATAATAGTATGGTTTGTTGAAATACCACAAATATGGGGAACAGAAAATTTTAGCTCATTAACAGTTAGTTAGTACTGAGTAAAGACACATGAAGTCTTTGGGGATTTTGTTTTCATGGGTTTTTTAAGTAAAAAATGGTCACCTATCATAATCAGTGTGTCTTAAAAAAACTGCTGGCTTTCTATGATAGGAACATTCAGCTTCCAGTTTCTTTCACATAACATATTAAGGTGACAAGAGGAGAGATCAGTGCAGAGAGCTGCATTTTAGAGGACTCTCAGTGTTCAATGGCCCAATGCAGCACTGCAATGGAGGGTGCTGGGTATAGCCCTCACAAAGCTGCAGTATACTGAAAAAAGGGTCTACCACCCACATAAGGAGAGTGTGATTATGTTTACAGAAGTAAAGAATATATATACATGTATTGTCCTAAGAGCATTACATTGTTTAATTCAGTCAGTGATACCATCTACTAAAAGTTAAAATGCATGTTTTATCTTTGTCTTTTCTTCTTTTAGGATATCAATCACATATAACATATCAAATGTATTTTAAATGTATAACTTGTTAAGATCTGGCAAATTCATACAACTGTGAGGCTGTCTTTACCATCAAAATGCTGTGACTATTCATCACAATCAACTATCCTCATCTCTCAACTTTTCTTGCCTTGTTAACATGTATTCTGAGACTGCAAATTGTCGTTAATTGGCTCCTCCTTTGACTCAGTGAAGCTATTTAGAATTCCTCTATGGGTCCAGGTTCCTCATCAGTGACGTGTAGTATTCAATTTCATAGATATGGCACTTTAAAAATCGATTCCTTTTCTTGAATATTTAGTTCGTGTCTTTTTTTAACCCACACAAATAACGCTGCTGTAAATGTTCCCTTTTCCTTTGAATGCTATAAAGAAAATGAAAATGACAAGCTGGGAGAAATATTTGCCAAGTATACAATTGATAAGGAATTTGTAACCAGAATTTTAAGAAGTCACAAAAATAGTATTTAGAAAATAAATAAACCTAATATAAATGGGTAAGCATTTAAAATATATTTGTCATGAGTTTATCTTTTCGTTGTTGTGATAAAATACCCTGAAGTAAAACCAACCAAACAAACAAACAAACAAAAATGAACTTATGATAGAAAAAGATTCATCTCAGTTGGCAATTTGAAGATCAAGTCTAAGTAGGGAAGATGAGGGTGAAGGAAGCTATAGTGCTGGTCATATTGCATCCACAGAGTGGATGAGAGAGGAGTGAACTTGTGCATGCTCATGTGCTTTCTTGTCCTCAGATGGATTTCTCCGCTCATATAGCCTACGAAACCCCTGCCTAAGAAATTGTGCTATCTACACATGGGGAGTCTTCCCACATGCATTAGTGCAATTAGGAAATACTGTCACATATGCCTATAAAATATTTCCTCACAGATATGCTCAAAAGGCATTTCTCCACAGAAATGCTCACAAGACAACCCACACAGACATGCCCACAGGACATCCCATCCAGAAATACCTATAGGACATGTCCCTAAAGATGTACCCACAGGATATCCCCCCACTGACATGATCACAGGACATTTCCCCACAGACATGCTTACAGGTCATCCAAATCACAGACATGCTCACAGTCCATACCTCTGCCACACATACACACACACACACACACACACACACACACACACACACACAGAGAGAGAGAGAGAGAGAGAGAGAGAGAGAGAGAGAGAGAGAGAGAGAGAGAGAGAGAGAGAAGAGGGATGTCCCAGGCCAGAGAGATTTTTCTTAGGTGATTTTTAGATTGTGTCTAGTTGACAAAATAAACTGTCATAAATTCCACAAAGGTAAGCATACTCAAGTCAGAACACACAGAAATGATTGATCTAATAGTCATTAGGGAAGCACATGATTGAAGCACAGCCCAGTGTCCCTTACCACAATGGCTAAACTCAGTATGAAATATCATGCAATTAATTGGTAGGTCATAGAATATTTAGACTCTTATAACTACTATTACTAATATAGATTACTCAGCCTCTTTGACAGATAGAAAACACAGTTTCTTTACTAGCTAAACATATTAATGATTCAGAATGATTCAGAAAACACCTGTTTTGTAAACTTGTTTGTAATTATTAATTACTAGACATCTTAATTCTATTTTTCTTTCCCTGTGACAAAACAAATGTTAAGTACTATCTATATACTGCTGATGTGTGTCTTTAGATCCACATCACAGGCTTCTTCACCAAAAAAAGCTAATAATAATGCTTATTTTATTAACCCTGGAGCAGTTCTTAGGAAGGTTTTCCAGTCTCAAGGAATGAGATCACTGGCTTCGCAGGTCCTGGAGTTAACTGGTGTCTTTCTGTCCATCACTGCTTTCTGCTGCTACATCCCCAACACACATATAAAGCAATTCAAAAATGCCCATTGCCTGTATCTCCAAAATCTGTTTAGAATCTGCCCAATTTTCTTTATTTACATTACCACTTCAGCAGAAATTTACACCACCCTGTATTAAATTGCCACAGTGAATTTTAATAGCTCTTTTTATAATCTTTTGAAATTCCAAGCTCTACTTTCCTACAGTATCTAGAAAATATTTTGAAACCTAAACCAGACTTTATCACTTTTCCTCTTAAATTCTACAACAGCTTCTCTGCTATTTTAAATAAGACCCAAACTTTTATACAGTCTAAGCCATGTAGCATCCAGCTCTGCCAGGCTCGCTGAACATCACTGCTCCTGACCACCTCACCCTCTTTATCTTCTTTTGACACCTACATCCATTTCCTTTTGGACTTGATACACACAGGTCTTTCTCGCACATGGTTCTACAAGTTCAAATATCATTACTCTAGTGAGTTTCCCTTCACTACTAAGTCAGTTTCTATTTCTCTAACTTTACATCAATATGACATCTTATTAAGTGATTTATTATTCTGTGTGCTTTTGTGTTATGCACCTAACTTCCTGTAGGGTGTTGTCAATACAATGAAACTATTGAAATCTTCAAACTAATGCTCTTCTTATATCTGCTCGACCCCAAAACATTCTTGGCAAGCATAAGTCAATACACGAATAGTTACTGAATTGATTGCATGAAAAAAATTATTTTGTTGATAAATTTATGTGACCTATAAAGGTATTTTAACTTTCATATCACTTTTAGGGGAATACTTTATAATTCAATTTACCTGTAAGGGAAAAATTTTAAACATTGAGGAAGAAACTTCAAAGAAAATGATCAGAGCACTGAATTTGGTTACTAAATTTTATAATATAATGGTAGTTCCTACAGATTTTAAGTAACTGGAAAGTTAGGGATATTCCTTGTTGTTCATTCATCTTGTTTATACCAGGTACAAAGAGTTGCATTTGCTTAGTGCCTAGAATATCTTAATTTTAAATTACATGTACACTAGAGTCACATAGCAAGTTATATGACTGTGCTCTAATCATCAAGGTTTAAACAACAGCTATGTGGTTGAATCTCAAAACCCTCAGAATGAAAATTTTATTTATTCCTAGGGCTTTTAGATATCACAAATTCTTTTTAAAAGGAAAAAATGAGATAGTTTTGCAAAATATTTTCCTCTTAGGGGTGACACTACTGTAATAATCTATATTTCTCTCTTTTTGCAAATAGTAATTAGTACAATATCTAAAATAAGCAAAATGATTTGATTCCTCCAAAGGTATAAAAATAAAATGAGTTGTAGACAATCTAGGTTACTAGCTGTTCGTAGCAGAATCTTTAAGAGAAAAAGACTCCACAGTTCCCACAGCCCAGAGTATACTCATGGCAGCAACCCAAAAGAGTCATTAAGATGGACCCAGAGAGCCAGAGACTGTACCTTTTATAGAGGGCATAGTATAAAGGGCCTTGAGCATCATCCCTTAGTAAAGGGGAAGAAATTGTGCAGGCAACAAAGGCTGTAAACAGAAAAACTAATAATAAAAATTAGTAAGAACTTTCAGTTGTTTAAACTGGAAAGCACAATTTGAATTTCCTACAGTCTCCAGAGGAAAGCATGCTGCAAGAGGTCTATTGAGAAAATTACACACAAATCACTGGAGGAGAGTTTAAAAGATACATTTAAATGCAGCTCCCAGACTGCATGTTATTACTCAATGTTTAACTTAACTGATTCATAAATATGGCTATTAGTTTATAGGTGGTGTCAGATATGTTTGTCTATTACAAAATTAAATGAAATCTTTGCTTTATAAACCTTATCAGATAATTGGCCATTTCCATGCTAACAGAGCTTTGATTCCCATTCACTGCCACAGGGAAAGGAGAGATTATGCCTGATCATCTATAACCCACTTTCTTCAGAGAGTAGATGAACAACAAAACTAAATAAACTCAACAGTGAATGGGCACTTGAAAAGTTCATCATCTTGTAAAATGTTTTGTTCATTGAGATGAGACCAATTGGAATCACATTCCCCAAGATGAGTTTTCTTTTGAAGTGGTTTTACTCCTGAACAAAATGTAACCAAAGTCTGTGGGACACTAGAAAATAATTCCCTCTCCTGAGTTTTGATCATTTATAATGAAAGAGAAAATAGTTATCTGGAATACAAGAACATTAATAGAAGATATGATTCAACCATAATACAGAAGTTACAACCATAAGAATACACATCCATGAACATGCTCACATCATCTAGTCATGCACTATGTAAACTAAGATTCAGAGGAATAGTCTGTGAGTATATCTTTCAGACTTTATATCTTTGGCAAATACATTCTGACTTTATCGTTCAAAAATTGGTTTTTTCAGATGTCGCAAAGGCCTAAAATGCACCAATTAATTTTATTCACCTCACCATCTATCCATATGATGTAAAGTCTTGAGATGCCAGATGGATGCAAATATAAACTGCCAATAGAGTTACAGGATATGATTTTTGAATTGGGTAACATGAACCAACCAAAGTACACACTTACCCTCATTTCTACAATCATCTTCTAAAGTTTCTAAATTATTTCATTTTAAAATTTATGGGAGTGAAAACACACCAACTCATAGTCAATTATGCAAATATATTCAATATTCACTCAAGAAGCATTTATTAAAAGCTTCCTTTATGCAAGATGTGTGGTTCCATGCTCAGGGCCATTATTCCTCAGAAAGGAAATAAATAAATAAATAGATCGATAGATAAATAAATAAATGAAATAACTGTTTTCATCTATATTCCATGAACTGCAACCTAACATTATATTCCCAACATGAATAAAAAAGCTCCAAGATATAAAGATAGTTTTGATCTCATCTTACTCTTCAAAAACACTCAGGCTTTTCTTTATTGATACATTGTGTAAAAAATGTAAAGTCTTTATTAACATCAAATAGATTTAATAAAAATGTTACTAATGTTGGTGTGTTTGATTGATGATATTCAGATTACAACTCAGTGATTCTCAAATCATGTAAAAACAAATGAAGTAACACCTAATCTTAGTAATCTTCCTTGTGTCTCTTTCTGCTTCCTGGCCTACCTGAGGTAAATGGGTCTCTCCACTGTGCTCTCCGACCTGGATCATTGTCTCACCACAGACCAAAAACAATGAAGCTAAAAAGAAAAAAAATAGGGCAACATCATGAATATAGCAAAATAAACCTTTTACCCTATAAACTGATTGTCTCAGGCATTTGTCACAATAAGAAAAAAAATGACTACACAGTGAAGTCATAGTCATGACTTCTTGTCAACATAGCCATCTAAATAAGACCTGAGCATAGGCTATATCAACAGGCATGTTAACACAAAAGGAGAAATCTCATGGGCCTTTAACGCGAGCCAACAAACTGCAGAAAAATAAGAAATGTTGAGAATGAGATAAATATTTTTTAGAGGAACAGGCTTCCAATCTGATGATCCGATACCAAGTGATCATCCCTGAAATCCATACATAAATGTAAATTTGTATGGGTTGAGTAGGTTATATTTATACACAAAATATGAGCATATATGTAGTAACAATAAGAAATAGAAGTCTAGAATTTGAAAGAGAGCAAGAAGAGACAAAGGAAGCACTAGAGAGAGGCAATGGATGGAAAAATACGTAATTATATTTTAATTAAAAATTTAAAAAGTATAAAGTGATTGATACAAATGATATGTGGCTTTTTTAAAAAAACTAAACTATAAAGTACTGGGGCTGTTGGGTGCTGGCATACCCAGACCCATATACTCTGTGTTAGGCTAAAAAAGCCTGGGCAAGGTCAGTGCCCTTTTGTTTACTTCCCTGATCTTTGTTGATGCACCTTGTGTGCATCAACACCCTGTTTTGCAATCAGTGGTTTTCCTGTTATGAGGAGTCTTGCACCGTTGCCAGAGAACACACACTGACAAGTACAGGAACCCAGGACAAGGGAACTTAAGGGGTATAAGCTTGCTAAATAAAGGCTGAGGGAGCAGAAGCAGCTGATCTCCCTGGATGATGGAACTGACTGTCTTTTGAGTGCTGATTTAACCCTGACGACCCTCTCCAAGCTTGGCTACACTAGGCCGGACACGGCATGGAGCAGAAAGGTGTTTCAGTGAATAGAGGCACTTGCTCCCAATCCTATGATCTGAGTTTAAATCCTAGAACCTATATGGTTAGAGAGAGAGAGAGAGAGAGAGAGAGAGAGAGAGAGAGAGAGAAAGGAATGACCACTACAAGTAGTCTAGCCTCAAACACACATATACACACACACACACACACACACACACACACACACACACACACACAGACCCAACACCAAATAGACAAATAAGGGCAGTAACATTTTTTTTAAAAAAAAGCATAATATCACAGAAATTTCTATTAAACTTTGGTAAATATTTCAGTGGTTTGATGTTATTACTATTTTAAGTTCGCATGTGCTAAAAACCTGATCGTGTCACTAGGGGACACAACCTCACAGCAAACCCCATCATTCTCTGGCGCTTACAGTCTTTTGCTCCTTCTCCATAAATGCTGCTTTAGCCTTAGGTACAGGAGTGTTTTATAGGCTTATGCATTGTGTGGGCCTTGGCTCTACAACTCTGCATTTTAGTTTGTTGTGGTTCCTATAGTGATCTCTGCTAGTTGCAAAGAGAAGTCCACTGGTGAAGGGTGAAGACTATACCTATCTGTGGTTTTATGGACATTTTTTTTAAAAGTTGGGTCTTACAGATTATTCTAATTTAATAAAATAGTAGTTGTAGATTCTCCTCATTTAACTGACTTGACAAGCACTGAGTAGTGAGCGGGTTTGCAGCACCAGTCTTGGTTTCCGTCTTGTTGAATGGCTCTTAAATACAATTAGTAGCTACACTCATGAGCTGAACAAAGATGATACCAAAGGTCATGCCAATGTAGACAGGGAAAAACCTACAGAGAACAATAGATAACCTCGGAAAGTAAGGCTTCAGGGGAGGTGGTCCTATCCAAGGAAGAGATCTCCAATTGGTTGCCCAGTGCCAAATGGTCAGCAATGAAAACATGCATACTAATAACATTATGTAGACTCAGAAGGTTATATTTAAGATTATATATGCATGCAATAACAATTAGTAAAAACAAAAAGGCAGCTTGAAAATAAAAAGTAGTGAGAAGTGTATGGGAAGATTTAGAAATCAGAAAGGGTAGGGGTAAATGTTATAATTATATTCTCAAAAATAAAAAAAATGTGGTATGATAAATAGATTAAGTAAGATGATATTTTATCACCTAAATTTCATTTTAAAATTTGTTATGTAATATTAAATGTCACTGTGTAGTAGTGGGGGTTTCTTGGTCCCCGGGTGGCTAGAGGCCCAGAGACCCACAGACCTGCTGCCCGAGACTGCTTAGCTGCCCACTGCCCACCGCCCACCGCTCAAGCCCCCAAAAATGACTCAGTCACTTAGATTAACTTTATGCTGTTTGTCCTATGGATCAGGCACATTGCTAGCTAGCTCTTACATCTTAAATCAAGCCATTTCTATTAATCTGTCTGCCACGTGGCCCGTGGCTCACCTGTGCTCCTACATGTTGCTCCTTTGGGCTTCAGCTTGATCTGCCTCTGACTCCGCCCTTCCTTTCCTACCTATTCTGATTCCTCCTCCTACTTCTTCTATGGTGCCTGTCATGGCCCAAAACAGCTCCTTTATTTAAAGATTGAGATTCACAGCATACAGAAAGTCATTCCCACATCATCACTGTGCTTGATTTTCCAGCTGAATAGTCTAAACATACAGTAAAGTATATGAGCTCATCAGAGCTTGAGCTCTTACTGGTTGTAAGTTACACATACGTAAATCCTGTGTGAGAAAATGTATTAAAAGAGGCCTTACCTAACTTAATATAAATTAACTGTATATTACACTAAAGAGAAAATGTATGACTTACAAACAATGCAAAATAAAAACTTTAGAGTTGTGGTACTTGATGTCACATGACTGTAAACCCAATCACAGGCATGCAGGTTGTCTCAGAACAGAACCAAAGTGCTGCATTTGTAGGAGCAAACCCATCTAGTACTAAAGAAAAATAAAAGTGTAACACTTTGAGAGAGATGCAATATAACTTGAAAACCTTACACTGAACAAGGTAACCCGAACCCAGAAGGGCAAACATCCTGCTGTTTCATGTAAATCTTAGATTCAAATCTTTAGAATTTTGTGATTAATTTGAAGTGTCTGTAGTTGCTAGGAGGCAAGGAATCCTGAGATGGGGCAGGACTTGGAGACTATAAGGGCAGAAAACACATATGATATGATATGAGAATTGAAGAATCAGTATCGGGGTAGAAAGGTTTAAATGGGAACGAGTCAAAAAAAAGTTAAGAACCTGCTTCTTTAAAAGATAACTAAATAACATGTTTCCAAAAATAAATAATGGAACCCTGCAGAGATGGATAATGCTGTTTTCAAAGGTCATAGGATTTTAAGCCAAAATCCCAGCTGTTATGTGTGGGATACAACCCTATAAATTGTTAGCCCAGGTGCCAGCAAAAACTCCTCAAAATAGGCAGGCCAGTGCCACTGCTCTCCATTTCCTACAGGAAGGATATGGTAATACCTATTGCTAAAGCCACAACTCATTTTGAACATGGCACAGAGACATCCACTGGAACTGAACTGGACGCTCCCTTCTGCTCTTTAGCATTCATGGTGCAGGCAGGGGCAATGCAGGGTGTTTGGGAGAAAAACAATTTCTGTACACTCTGGGTGCTACAATGTTGATTTGCCAGACAAGAACGTCCATTGGTGTAAGAGTTAGTATGATTATTCCAGGGAACTCAACCACTTCCTCATTTGATCAGAGGTCTAAATCAGGGGTAGAGATATGTGCTTGGCTCCATAAACCTAGCCAAAGCCCCATAGCTAAGGATATTATTAGAATAATAATATTCCTTCAACTTAAATTTATTGTTTATCAAGTAGAAGTGGAATTTAACCACTTTATAAATATCCGTATTAATTTCCATAGATTAGTACAACTGCTAGCTATGCTCAGAAAAAAAAATATTTTTTGTAGTGATACATTTTACATTTAATATAACTAGTCTGGAATACCAGAGAACAGATGTAGTAGTAGGATCTGAGCCAGACTTTCAGGCCTAGCCAGAGGTTTGAACCTATTCTCAGCGCCACTGCTGCTTAGGCCCAAATAATCACATAGACACTTGCATTAATTTTATGCTGATTGACCTGGGGCTCAGGCATATAACTTGCTAACTCTTTACTCTTAAACTAACCCATGACTCTTATCCTGTTCAGCCAGGCCGGCTTGGTACCTTTTCTCAGAGCAGCATAGTTGTCTTTGGCATCTTCTAGCTTCTCTGGCAACTCTGTGGCATCTCTCCTCTATTCTTCCTGTTGCCAGAGTTTTCTTAGTCTGGTAGCTCTGCCCATACTTCCTGTCTGCCGTCAGCCAATCAGTATTTTTATTGAACTAGTAGGCAGGACAATTATTTACAATGTAACATAATCCAACTGCAGACAGATCCACCTACAGTCAAGCCACAAGGGTCAGAGCATGGTAATTTATGCCTTTAATCCTCTCTGGCATTCTGTCCTGTGTGTCCTGTTCTCCAGAGTTTTCTTAGTCTGGTAGCCCCGCCCACACTTCCTGCCTGCCTTTGGCCAATCAGCACTTTTTATTAAACCAGTGGGT
Source organism: Phyllotis vaccarum (assembly GCA_033318265.1). Taxonomy (NCBI): domain Eukaryota; kingdom Metazoa; phylum Chordata; class Mammalia; order Rodentia; family Cricetidae; genus Phyllotis; species Phyllotis vaccarum. Next base: position 132,210,235 of record JARWLC010000005.1, read on the forward strand.
GGGACAATTATTTACCCCTACAGGTAATAGATTTTCTTCATCTTGATAAATTATGTTCCAATATACATACTATTTTTTTTTCAAAATTCATTATCAATTAACTTTTTCCTGAAATCAAAACAGCCAAGTATCTCTTTGAGATACTTTGACATTTTAGGGTTATGTCACTGTTAAGAATGATGCACAAACTTGGAATTTTAAAGTAATTGTTTTTAGTATAATCTTGTTATTAGAGAGAAATAACTTCACATTTCCTTCTAGCCATATTTATAATAGTGCCCTAAAAAAAGGATGGTTGTACAATGATAAATATTGAATAATATTCAACTCCAGGAAAAAGGTAGTTATTTCTTAATGGTGGTAGTGGATACATTTTCAAACACTTACTATAGGTGACTAAATGCTTCAAATGAATGTTTTCCAAAAGCTAAAACTTTTGGAGGTGGAGTGTTATCATAATATTACTTGTAAATAAGCCGAAGCACAAACACAATGTGTTTACTTGCCTCCAGCTCTAATGGATAGGAGGACTAAGCACAGGTTCCAAATTTGTCTAGCTCTCTGGCTGGCACTCATCACTGTTCCAGCTGCCCACACACCAAGGGTTTAGAAGTGCACCTCACTTTCAGCTCCACAAAGAGCTGAGTCTACATCAGCCAGACCTGTTCCAGTGAACTGAGCATACAGGCAGAGAGCTGGGCGGCTTCAAACTCACTTAAGTTTCTTTAAGAATTGACATCTTCCCCATGCAAGTGAGCCATGTGTGTCACATAATAGCGGAGATCAACTTAAATGATCAGTTGTTTTAAAAATCCTATTCACATAACTCATCTATGTATTGACTAGTGTTGGTAAAATGTATCCAAAAATTCAGCTGAAGATATTCTATTATTTTTACTGTTCTCCATAGTCATTATGTGTGGTATACATGATCAAACCAGAGTTCTGGAGAGCTGAGCTCCTGTTTTGTGTGTGCCATGTGTGACTTAGGGATCTTTTAAATCTGTAAACATGAAAAACATTTCTTGCTACAAAGACTTTCTGAGAAAAATATAGCTCAAGAAATATTTGCAATTAATATTTTGTACTGCTAACATTGTGTGACTGAGGCTATGCTACACAATTTCCATAAGATCATCTGAAAAAGTCAAAAAGACGTTAATGAGGGCAAACTTTTTACAGCTAATGTACTCTGGTTGTATTTTAAATTATATTTTATATGTGTGCATATGCATATGTGTATAGGTATATATATGTATATATGTGTGTATGGCAATGCACATCTATTTAAAATTCAGGTTTTCTACGCATTTTGTTCCTTTTTCTGGTATTTTTAGATGGTATGAACGACAAGACAGCATCAGATATAGATAGGATGATAATATGCAAAAACATACAGACTTCTCACATATAAATGCTGTCTAGTTATTTTAAGACATTTTGTGGAAACTACTAAAGTAGTGAGGCCGGGACAATGATGCATCAACTGAATTAATCACCATCATCACTCTTCTAAAGGAAAAACAAAGCAACTTCAGCACACTCAATCATCATGAACGCCAAGAGAATGGAGCCGCATAAAACCAGGGCTCAGTCCTAGTCCCAGTAAGTAACGTGGCTAGAAAACTACACACTGAAAGGTCTCAACACCCCTCAAGTCTGAAATGCTAAAGAGGGAGGTTAGTTTGGCTGCTTCTCGGGGATTTTTCCTTATAATTTTGCCTCTTTAAAATAATTTTAAAAATGTAACTTTTCGCTACAGAACTCCAGAAAATCCTGGAATCAGACCTTTAAGGCCATGAATGAAGGATTTCTACCTAGAAGCTAGACTCCAAGTGACCCACCAGTGCCAAAGACAGAGTTGAGAGAGGAATCTTTCTTTTCATAAATGTTGTCAAATCTAAGCCCTGAGATGGCCTAAAATAGACATTCTAAACAAATGTAGTAGTAATTCCAGAGCACCCAATCCTTATACTCTTTTAAGAATGCCCCTGATTCAATTGCATGTCTGTACAATGTATTGTATTACTTACAGATAATCCGCTCACAAAATACCTTCAGACAGGACTCTAAGGAATAAGAAATAGTCACCATTGTGACTTGGGCAACAAGAACGTGAAAGTGAACAAATGGTTAATTTCAAGTATTCCTCTAAACTAGCATTTGAATATTTTAGCTTTTGTTTTATTTAAAAGCACAGAAAAGTAAAATAATAACTATATTATTGCCATAAAAATATGCAGTTGATACAAGCTATAAATAAATTATAAATAAATAGCTATTCATTTTTAAATTATATTATTGCATGTTTATGCCATATGATCCTATGAAATAATTCTTTTTCCCTCTGTGCTATACCTTGCAAATGCTGTCCTATAGATCAATGTGGAGGTTGTCACTACAGACCACAAGCATGCATAATATTGTAAATCTAAGATTGCTGAAGCAGCAGTTACTGGCAATTTCTCACATATACGTGTGAAAGGGAAAAAAAATAAAAATGGCTCAGTGCATTTTCATTCATTCATTGAGATCTGGGAATTAATTGTCCTTCTCCTTCTGAACTCGCTAACACTGAGGAGCAGAGAACAAATGGGAAGATGGAAACATAAGAGATGAGCCTGTTACTTTGTTTACCTCAGCTGCATCTGTAACATGTAAAATTTCATAATATGTGTGCATTTCTTACTTGTCTATAATGTTGGGTGAGTTATTTTACTATATAAGATAAGGAAAAAATAAATGCAGAAAAAGCCTTTTCCAAACAAATATTACTAAAATATACTGCATATGTTCCATCTAAAGAGAATAATTCAAATCACTGACATCAGCAGCGGCGACAGTCATCTGTTTACACCGTGCGAAATAGCAGAGAGATGATCACTTAGCTTTTGTTTTGGTTCCAATTCATTTTTTTTTCAAGAAGTGTAATTAAAAAGTGCATTAATGCCACCAATTATGGCCTCCAAGGGACCAGAAACCCCATGTTACTCCATGATGGAACACAACTGAGCTGCAAACATCCATTTACCATTATAATACTCATTAATCCTGCCAAAAACAACTCATTATGAGACTTCAAGGAAATCATCTCATAGGCAAACATAGCACAGACTCTGTCAGCATGCTCCTCACAGTGAAGTTGCAGAAACGGATAACTTTGGAACATTATTAATCTAAGAACTTAAAACTAAGATTTTTACTTTATTTTTAATAGCTGACTTGCAGGGTTCTCCTTTTACACCAAAGTCTTAGGAAAGAAGTAACTTAAAATTAAAACTTGAAATATCATCAAGATTCTTCTACCAGAAATAAATGCACCTTAGTGGAGGGCGAAAGTAATCGTTGTTTTCCTTGTCACTGTAGTGAAATTAAAATGTTTGGAGACTGAATCTAAAATAAAATACAAAACTCTGTAAGATCTCTCTTGTTCTTGATCAATGTAAGATATTAAAGCATTTCTGTAACTTTTTTTCTATGCCTAAATTCAAAGCTATGTTGTATGAAATATAAGGTTGTTAGCGATTGGATGTAAGTGTGATAGGGCAAAGGCCCTAAAATAGCCTCCAGCAACAAAATGAATCTTCAGCTATCAAAATTTGGTGAGCAATTATTACCTAGATGAATCACTGCAAATGTTTGTTTTATAATACACTATCAATCCTTATGTTTTAAACAGAAAGAAGCCTTTTATTTTTACAAAATTTTCCTTAGTAGAATTTATCTAGATAAGGATTTTCTAAAATAAACGTAGATAAGACATTAACAGGCAAATTTTAAAAGTATTGTGCTTAGTGGCTTTATACACTATTTAAAAGGAAGCATTAAGGAAACTTATAAGAATTATTTTTGTTTGTGCCTGTATATGAATTCTATACAATTACTCATAATAAAATTATATGCGTTATTTGAATCCAATTATGTCACCTTTTAAAAACCATAACTGTTCTTTGAGTGTTTCAATGACATGTATTTCTTTTAAAAATGATATAACTTTACACCATTAAAAAATATCAACAGGAATCTTTGTTATAATTGGCTTAGTGAGTCCCAAAATAAGACTTTTCTGAGTTCCTTCTCTAAATAAAATCTGAAAAACTTATGTGTCTGAAAAAAAATGTTGAAGAAAATCACAAAATGTATAAAACAAATCAAAGTTGACTTTTATAATTTCTTTTCAAATTTTAGACTAGGAAATCTAAATATTAACAATAAGTATACAGCAGAAATTGCATGCATCCAAAGGTTATGTGTGCAATTGTCAATCTTCTGTAGCATGGGAATCTTATAGACCTTAAATCCTGAGAGACCTCTGTTTTATTCTCTACTGAACCAGCAAGTTTTCTCTTGATGTAAACAGCTGGAGTAGAAGCAGCTGCTTCTTTGATGAGATTTCCTCCCAGGAAACCATAATACTGGCTGGGAAGATATTTTGTTGTTTGGTTTGGTTTTCAAGTCACAGGGAAGCATGAATGGAAAGCCCCCAGCACGCTCTTACTTACAGATGATGCTCTACATCTTGGACTGTGTAGCATGGGGGTGAGGGAAGAAGTGTTGTTACATGACCAATACCTTTGAAGTTATAAGAATGAATGGATTTATATCTTGTATGAAAACGAAGGTGAGCCAAACGTGGTGTAAACTGTGGTTATATTGAGAGATTGTCCTTTGCAAGGGGAGAAAAGTTATTTTGGGTGTATTTTCTTTGAAGTAAATTATTAGTAAAGTTAACCTAACCACTTTAAAAATTCCATTTTGTAATTTGCCAATGTTATTTACAATAGGAAAATTATTTATTTGAGGCTATGTATAACCAGTCCCAAAGCAGTTGGAGAATGTGAATGATAATAAAAATTAGACATGACCTTCTCTATTTTATGTTTCAAATCCAATATATTGAAAGGAATTAATGTATGGGGATTGAAATATTAAGTGTGGGGAGCTCACTGTATTGGGAATTGCCACTGGAGATCAGTCGGTAGGGGAGGCTGGACCTCTCCAGGAAAGGCGGCTTTCGACTGCCAGGAGTGTGTGGAGCCACAAGGGGTGGGATCAGACTGTGTTCCTGTTCATGGGCTGGGCTGGCACTTTGGGGCCCATTCCCTGTAGAGGAACACCCAGCCCAGCATTGACTTTGGGATGAGTGAACTGGATGTGCCTGGAGAAGCTGTGCTGGGCTGGGCAGGCCCACCTTGGGACTTCTTGCCCTTTTGGGGAGGGGATGGGTGGATGGGGAGAGGCGAGACTGAGGGCTGGTTGGGAGGGATCGGGAGGGGGAGAGGAGGGGGAGAGGAGGGGGAGCAGGGGGATATACTGATGGAGTTGTCATTTTTTTAAATGCAAATAAAAGATTTAAAAAGAAGAAATATTAAGTGTGCATGAAGTACTCAAAATATCACATATAATGTGCCTCCTGGCTGAGAAGAGCCTTCTAACCCTCTTTTGCTTTTGGAATTCATAGTGACAGTGCGTTTCTGAATAGTCTATGCCAGCACATTTATAAATACATATTACTAGAGCTTAATGTGTGCTTCTTATTAGGGGTTTTGAAATGGCACAAGTAACTCCTACTGTAAAATAGCATTGATAAGGCAGCAAATACAGAGGGGGAAGGAAGAGAGGGGAAGAAAGAGTGGAGAGGGGAAGGGAGAGAGGGGAGACATCCCACAAAGATAAGGGTAAAGCATACTCAGGGAGACACCTTGAGTAGGCAGATCTAGTTTACCGTTAATCTAAAAGTCACATAACAAATTCAGTTATTAGGGACATTGTTTAGTTATTTCACTAGAGCTAAGAAAATTAAAGTAAGATTAATGTATAATTTCCTTTTAGAAAAAAAATAAAGCCATTTTTGCCATTCTGTTCTCTTATTCAAGTTTCTGCTATTCCCATTTTTCCTATCTACAGGTTTTATGATCGTCAATAACATTCCCTGCATCCACCAACAATCATCAGTGTTGCTGGAAAATGTGTTTAAAAATAAACTAGAAAGCAATAAATCAAGATATTAGAATTTCTTTTGACAATGTTATAATTAATCTGTTTAGGTTGACACAAAGAGTAATACTTTTCACAATTTTATTACCCAACCAGGATTTTCCATGGCTTAATTCAAGTGTTTCTAGTAACTTTTCTAATGTCACACAAGCCATTTTAGAAATCTAAGTTAACTTTATATATGTTGGTTTCTTTCCTTGTTGGATCACAACAGCCCAAAAGCATAATTATAATGGACCAACACCGCAGTGTAACTGACCAGCCTGTATCTTAATGTGGTCCTCAACAGTAAATGCTTAAATGGTATTACCTTATTGCCTGATAGTTTTTAAATATTTTTATTCAGCTAGTAACCTAATAATATGGCATCCTTAGGTTGTGTTAGTCCTTTAGTTGAGTTGACTTAAAAAATGTAGAGCTCAGTATGTAAATGGGTCATGAAGAGAAGTCTGGAAGACAGGTTAAAAAACTCCAACTATTTTTTTCTACAAATATTCAACTTATTAGAAAAAGAAAGGGTGACCTGTCTTCCTCTTGAACTGTTTTGGAACATCAAACCAAAATGCCTTCACCTCAGAAGGTTTATCATTTCTCTGAAAAATTAAAGACATGATGTTAAGATAAGAAGAAACCTGGACAAAGACTCTGGCCTTGTATGATACAAAACTCAGGCTATATATGCAAAATATCTGAAACTGATCATAAAATAATAAGATAATAGCAGAGTAGGTACTCTTCTGTATGAGGCCCTAGGTTTTATCTCTGTCATCACAGAGAAAATTCAATTAAGTCAAAGAATTTTTAATAACATTAACAATCTTTGAGTGAATTTTTATATTGATTGATTGACTTCTGAACATTTGTTTTGTTTGTTATTAGGTCTCAAACACATCCTAAGGGTTTAATAAATGTTGTATTAGTTAATATGATTTAATGATGGAACACTATTAAAATATACCAGGGAGCAAAATACCATCTTAGTGATGTGGGTAGTTTGTGGGGGGGTGGAGTAATGACTCTTTAGCTTAGTGAAGTGACCTCTGTTGTCGGTATAATCAAGCTAAATGGGGGTGGTTATGTTTTAAGCAAAAGATTTAGTGAATTAAATATATATATATATATATATATATATCCTACATTATAAGAGCTTGATAGACAAGATCTAGTGTCATAATTACTGTTTTCAAATAATATGACAAACAAACCATAGTAAATTTGAAATTATGCAAGATCAAAGACACTTTATAATAAATAACAAACTATATAATAAATAACATCATTCTTATATTGCAAATTTATTATTTCAAAGTGTTAATTTTATTATTTATTGTAGGTATCCTCTCATTCTAGTAAACTAGGAAATGACTATATTTTCTAAAAGAGAAAAAGTAATAAATATTTAATAAGGATGTTTGAAATTAAATTACCATATAAACCAGTAACAGTGGCATGCCTATTTCTTACCATGATATCTCTAACCAAAATCTAATGAGAACAAGTATATAAACCCTGGTCCTCTGGAAGATTAGTCATATGTTTACTATCAGCATAAGTCAATCGGTTTAGACACTGGCACAAAATAAAGCCCATCATGTCATCATCTAGTCTTAATGTTACTTTAAAGATTTGCAGGTCTACATGGTACATGAGAGATTATTCCAGTGTTCTTCCATATGCCCACTATACACAATACATCAAGAAGCTAAATCTTAGGCTTTCTACAAGTGTCTTCATAATTAAGAAAGGTGTTTGTTTATTATAACTTCTTTGACAAGAGGACTTAGATAAAGACTAAAAATAGCTGGGTATATGAAAATATCATCTTTAATGGTCTTTGGAGTGTGCTCTAAAAGTCATTGACTTTGTCTAAAACCTTTCAAATACGGGATCCTTACATTTTAAGCAATTATAATCTAATAGATTCAAAGATCTCAAAAAAATCCTTTGCCCATGAAATAAGCAGCTTAGCAAAGTAACAGAAATATAGATGTGTGTAATGAATGAAACGTTATCAGTGCAGTTGTAATATCTGATGTCAGATATCGATCATTATGAACATAATGAATTGTATGATCTATACTATCATAATCTTGTTATTAATCTGCCTTTCAGGTCATAATCACATGTACTTCAGAAAGCTAAAGCAAATAGCAGAAGTCCTTCTATTGAATTCAAATTACTGAAATTATATACAGATGAATGTTGTAATCATGTCACATAACTGAATGTCTTAAAATGCCTAGTGCCTGTCCAAATATATGACAGAAATATCACCTTCTCTGTGTTGATCAGACAATTACAAATAAAAAAATGCATTGAAATACTTGAATTTTAGAAGATCTAACTACATTCATTATTTTTTCCATAAGCACAGATGCGAGATATAAATGTTAATATTGAAAATACTCCCATTATGCTCTTCCAAGAGTATCCCTTCATTTACTACCTTGGACTATTCTCAATATTAGTATATTGTTGATGTAGGTGAGCATACCGTACTAAAGAGGTGAAAATACACCGCATCATGAATTTACAGTAGCAAATGAATTGTGAAACTGAGTGTTGATGCTACAGATTTCATCTCCAGCCCAGTTTAGAGCCTTGAGCAGCAGTGCCTCGAAACCATGCCAGGTGGAAGGAAATCTATCCCATGTATGAATGCCTTATAAAGATACATTCGTTGAGGCTTCATGATTTTAAATGTTGACAACATTACACTATATTGTTATATTTGTTGAATTGTATGTTTTGTTTTGTTGTTGTTGTTTTGATCTCCTAGTTCTTACAACAGGGCTTGGCCCTCAACACTTAACAAATCAGTACTGTTAACTAAATAAGTATTTTTCTCAGGGAAATATTTCTTGTGCCCCTCTTCCTTTGGTCCCTTGGGTCACGTATATTAAATTTATTTAGTTTTTCATCCTTGGTCCTTCTTACTTTACCTCTTCTTTTCTGTTTGTTCATTATTGTTGTTTGTTTGTTTTTTCTTTCTTTATTATTCTTTCTTTATTTTTCTTTCTTTTTTATTGAAAAGTTTTCTCCCCTCCATCTATTCCTCAGAAAGCATAAGGACTCCCAATGGGAGTCAATAGAGTCTGACATATTCAGTTGAGGCAGGGCCAAGCCCTCCCCTCCCCCATATCAAGGCTGAGCTAGGTACCCCTCTACAGGGATTGGGCTCCAAAAAGCCAGTTCATGCACTAAGGATTAATCCTGATCCCACTGCCAGAGGCCCCACAAATTGCCCAAGCCATACTTCTGTCCACTTTCAGAGGGCCTAGTTTGGTCCCATGCAGGTTTTCCAGATGTCACCCCAGAGTCAGTGAGATCCCAGTAGCTCAGGTCAGCTGTCCCTGTGGGTTTCTCCATCATGCTTTTGACCCCTTTGCTCATATAATCTCTCCTTCCTCTCTTTGACTTGACTACTCAGCCCAATGCTTAACTGTGAATTTCTGCATCTGCTTCCATCAATTACTGGATGAGATTCTATGATGACAGCTAGGGAAGTCATAAACTTGATTATAGGGAAGGCCAGTTCAGGCACCCTCTCCACTACTGCTTGGAGTTTTAGCTTGGGTCACATTTATGGATTCTTAGGTATTTCCTCCTCTTTTTTTTTAATCATGCTTCTTCTATCTAAGTGCTATTTATTCTTTATATAACAGTTTTGTATTCTTACTTTCTATTGCAATGGCAATAATAATTATCATTATTTTGGCCTAAAGTACCAGGGCACTTCTCTTTTTATCTCTATTAGATTCTGACTCTTCTCATAAGCTTGTTCTCCTCAGATACACAAGCACACACAGGTGCACAGGCACACACACATGCATACACAGGCATACACATGCACATACACAGGCACACACACATGCATACACAGGCATACACATGCACATACACAGGCACACACACATGCATACACAGGCATACACATGCACATACACAGGCACACACACATGCATACACAGGCATACACATGCACATACACAGGCACACACACATGCATACACAGGCATACACATGCACATACACAGGCACACACACATGCATACACAGGCATACACATGCACATACACAGGCACACACACATGCATACACAGGCATACACATGCACATACACAGGCACACACACATGCATACACAGGCATACACATGCACATACACAGGCACACACACATGCATACACAGGCATACACATGCACATACACAGGCACACACACATGCATACACAGGCATACACATGCACATACACAGGCATACACATGACATACACAGGCATACACATGCACATACACAGGCATACACATGCACATACACAGGCATACACTTGCACATACACAGACATACACATGCACATACATAGGCACACACATGCACATACACAGGCATACACATGCACATACACAGGCATACATATGCACATACACAGGCATACACATGCACATACACAGGCATATACATGCACATACACAGGCATATACATGCACATACACAGGCATACACATGCACATACACAGACATACACATGCACATACATAGGCACACACATGCACATACACAGGCATACACATGCACATACACAGGCATACATATACACATACACAGGCACACACATGTACATACACAGGCATAAACATGCACATACACAGGCATACACATGCACATACACAGGCATACACATGCACATACATAGGCACACACATGCACATACACAGGCATACACATGCACATACACAGGCATACACATGCACATAAACAGGCATACACATGCACATACACAGGCATACACATGCACATACACAGGCATACACATGCACATACACAGGCATACACATGCACATACACAGGCATACACATGCACATACATAGGCACACACATGCACATACACAGGCATACACATGCACATACACAGGCATACATATGCACATACACAGGCATACACATGTACATACACAGGCATACATATGCACATACACAGGCATACACATGCACATACACAGGCATACACATGCACATACATAGGCATATACATGCACATACATACACAGGCATACACATGACATACACAAGCATATACATGCACATACACAGGCACACACATGCACATACACAGGCATACACATGCACACATGTACACAGGTACAGACATATATATTATGTAATTTTTTCCTGTTATAACTATAGGAATTTATGCTGGGAATATCGTGGGTATTCAGCATCTATAGTCTAAAAACAGCATGAGTAAAAAGAAACAAAGAAGGAAGGCATGTTAATGAGACTCATCAGTCCTCAGTGCTTTGAAGACTTTTTCTGATGTTTCTGTTGATCTAATGCTGTTGTTATAATGTTGTTATAATGTAATGGGACAAATCTCCAGGGCTGGTATAGAATTCATTATTTGGGTTTCAAACAAGTTAAAAAAGTTCTAGTTTAAGTATTAAGAAAACAAACACATGTATATGTGTACTTATTTTTTATTATTTAACTAATATATATGAATATATATGTATACATTCTAAGAAACATATCTATACATATTTATATATATGCTAAGAAATGATAAGATTCTAGAATGGCTATACCTAATGTATAAAAGATATATTGATTTTTACACAGAAATAATAATGGCTTCAGTCAAAACTATAAAAATTATGAATCTAAACCCCAAATCTTTTGTAGTTTGCTGTATGTTATATTTTACCAATGAAATTTAAATATCTTTTAAATTGTCCTAAAAATCAATATGTCCCTAGCATGCCTAGATTTTAAATATACTCTAGCTATTGCACTATCCTACAAGAGAGCTCATTTCAGAATAGAAAGCTAGATTTTCTCCAGGTCATGTGGAAAGCAATGTCAATACTGTTACCTGTAATGTAAAAAAGATGTGATTCGTGAAGAAGACCCTGCTGTAAAATCACGATAGTTTTCTATTAATGTGTTTTGGATAAACCTATAAATAGCATTAATCCAAAATTCAATGATGATCTGAAACTTGCTTTGACAAAAAAAAAGGCTGGTTCACTGACCTTAATACCTTGTCTTGGGTACCAGTATTTTAAAGCTGAGTACAATGTGTAGTTAGCAAATTGTAGCATTTGCTTTCTGTTACTCAGAAACAATTAAACCCTACAACATTGTCAGCATTAATTTATTAAATAAATTTTTCCCAAAAAAGTTTTACATGAATCCAATTTTTATAAATTAGGTATTCTAATCAAGATAATTTAATTCTTAACATGAAGAAGCAACTTTTAAATAAGAAAAAAATTAATTTAGACATTTCTAATATACATAGTCAAATAGTTATGAATTCACAATTATACTATTATTTGTGTCTCATTTAGTTGAAAGGAAAAATTGAAATTCATGTGCATTTTTTCGTGGTTTCAGTCACTTAAAAATAATTAGATGTCTACAAACCATAAAAGGTGAAAGAACACACATTAGAATATTGTTGCTATTTTCAGACTTTGATCTTATAAGAAAATTT